>JAPQRQ010000019.1:6845009-6867473 GCA_037367365.1 Apogon talboti | reverse complement strand
GGGGGGTCTGAAGCCACATGGGGACCAGTAAACAGGCTGGTGTTGAATTCCAACAATGTGGGAAACAGCAAACACTTCAGTCAGTCCAAGAGGAAACCTCAGTCGCTGGGGTGCCTGCGTGAGCGCCGTGTTCCCCGGGTCTGACGGGAGGACAGTGGGCGGGTTGACACCGCACAGCTACAGGAAGCAGGACTGGAGCAGCAGCACAAACAAACAGCAGCCCGCCCCGCTCGGCTCTGGAGCTGCAGGATGCAAACCCTGGACAACATCAGCGACCCGCGTTGACAGGGACTCCAGTTGGGCTGCTGCTGACTGGAATGCACCTTATCCAGAACGTCTGTGTGTGCAAATATGTGTGAATGAGTGTGTTTGTACAAGCAACGCCTGATTATCCACCACCAGGGGATTACTGAGTGCTTTTAGTATCTGCACTTAATGCCATATTAGAGGATGTAACAGTAAATAATCAGAGGAATGAAACATCTAGGATAGATACAGTGACTTTATTCACCAGGAAACATCGAGCTCTATTTCAATGGTAGAATGAACTAACTTTAAATAAAAACACTATTATCAGATATTTAATGAGGTGTTTGCAGAGACCTTAACAAGTTCCCCCCGTTAACCCTCAAAGACCTCCGACTATTATTGGAATCACTTTTTTCTTTGCATTTAACCTTTGCTAAGTGATTTATCACCTTTTATTCTAATATTACCTTTTGTATTTTGCATTTTTTCAGTGAAAATCACCTTTTGCTATGTTTAATTTACTGATCATATAGACGTTTATAAAAGCTCAGAGTAAATACAAAGGTTTTTTATATTAAGAAGAGGCAAAAGTGATGTTTACAGCAAAACATATCCTTAACTGAACCTAAAAACATCTACAACCGCTGTCATTTGTCAGACTGCATGGGTTTTACTGGTGAATCAGTGTTTCCTGTTCATTACGGAGCCTGTGAATGTCCAAAATAAATGCATTTTACCTGAATTATTGACATGTACTGATAGGATTAGTCAAAGATCAAAACTTATTAAACACTTTAGATCAGCAGATACTTTAAAACACAGGCAGTTGTTTAGGTCTTTGAGGATTAAATGAAAGTTAATTGCACAAAAACGAATGCAAAACTTGCATTATAATGATATGTCACATTATTGGATTGAATCAAATACTATATATTTGAAAATATTTGACAATTTCAGCACAAATACTCCATACAACGATGTCCAGTAACTAAAAACATGACTGTTTACATGACTGTGTTGCCATGCGTTCTATAAAATCCTCTTTAATCCTATGTTTAGCCTGAAAAATGAATTCCATGTAAAGGTCAAAGGGCAAGTCGACCGCAATCTGCTCATTTCACAAGAAAAACCCAGTGTTTGTGAGTGATTTTAACTGAATGTTGGTCGGTACAGTTGCATCAGGTGTGGATTTTTTAACTCAGAGTGTGTGATCAGTAAACCCACACACACACACACACACATACACACAGTCACACATACATTACCACACATTACACACACACAGTGACAGGCGACAGGGTCGAAACAAAGTACGGGATGATCACTGAGCCAGAGGCCACACCTGCAGTTTACATGTTGCTCTGATAGTGTTGTTTCCACTGTCACTGCGTTTTGTGTGTGTGTGTGTGTGTGTGTGATATTCTGCCAGTTCCGCCTGAGTTCCCTCCTCTCATTGCTAGGCGCCTATTTAACCTCAGCTCACACACCGACCACACACACACACTCGTACACACACACGGGCAGATGTCAAAGGGGTGACGATGTGAAAGAGACACAGCTCAACTGCTATGTGAGTGTGTGTTCTTTCCTCCAACATGTGTGTGTGTGTGTGTGTGTGTGTGTTTGAGACCGAGGCCTGTCCCGCCGCTTGATGCAGAGCAGGTGGAGAGAGCCACTTTGTTGAGCGTTCGCCAACACCGACGACACACAGCCACCAAAACGCACACACACACACACTCTGAAAAAGTCCCATTTTCCAGTGCGATGTCGGCTGAAATAATTCGCCGGTTTTGTCCTTCACATTATCCCAGACTAGATCTCCTGTGTCTCATTTGCGGAGTGCCTTCCACGCGCCATAAATCCTCCATTTCTCTGTTGCGCTGTTATTCTATATTTACACGTATTTGTTATGTTACGGCTCACATCTAGACAACCTTGAAAACGCTGCGATCAAGGCTGATAACTATGGCTGCAATTGTGCTTTGAAGACACAAAAAAAAAACATTAATTAGCGAATAAAATGGAAATGCAGGCATCACATGCATGCTGCCGCTGAGTTCGCCTGGGTATACGAAGAGAGAAAGAGAGAGAGAGAGAGAGAGAGAGAGAGAGAGAGAGAGAGGATTCAGATTTCATACATATTTCCATCTGTAATCCCTCTCTCTTTTCCTGTGATAGCGCTGCTGTGCGAGGTACGTAAACAGGAAGCTCGTCTGCATTGATACGGCGTGTTTCAGCGTGTGACAGGTCATCTTTGTACTGGTGGAGTGTAACCTCTCAGTTCTTGCTAAACCTTCAGGATGCTCGCAACTCCTCTCCCCTCCATCTGCTGGTCTCTATGAAGTCTGCACCCGATCACAGGAGCTTTGACTGCAGCTTCTGTCTCTACCACATTGCAGACATACCTAACCCCTAAGCCAGATCAACAACACAGAGGGAAATAAAAAAGACATGTGTGGAAACATCCACATTTTTTCGTTTCAAGTGTTTAAAATGTGCTTTCAGCCTCTGGGT
Organism: Apogon talboti; assembly: GCA_037367365.1. Lineage (NCBI taxonomy): Eukaryota > Metazoa > Chordata > Actinopteri > Kurtiformes > Apogonidae > Apogon > Apogon talboti. The sequence goes on along the minus strand of JAPQRQ010000019.1, from coordinate 6,864,710 downwards.
GTAAATTTTCTGCATATTTAGCAATGAAAAACCCAGGTATAAAAAGAATTAATATGAGTACATTGAACGAACAGAGAGTGAACTAGTTTGCATGTTTTTATATTATATTGTATCTAACATGAAGCTTTAATACACTCACTGTTTTCTCTGTATTTAACAGATTTGTTTTGACCTGAAGAGCTTATCGTTCTGTCATAACGTTAATTTCTTGCTGACAAGTGTTACAATCTGTTTTTAAGGCCTGCTGTTTTGTCGTTTTTGTTTTTCACGGTTGCACTTTTTCACAATTTTTACTCTTCTGAAGCACCGTATGACCCCGTCGACAATTTTTCTCGTGCTCAAAAAGTCCTGTTGTTTGCTTCTTTCTGTCATTTTTAATCAATTTCATTCTCGCAAAGCACTTTGTGACCTTGCTCTGTGAAAAGTCTTACACCACACAAACAGTATCTACTTCCTCTGTGTTAATAAGCACAAGATATTAGCTGCCAAATTCCTCTAAACTCAATTAAAATGCACTCAAACTGTATTTTTTTTTAACAATTCCAAGTAGAAAAAAAACAGGCCCAAAATATGAACAAGAGTTCGTTTAGCACATCAGAGTTAAATGTCATGTTTACAGTAAAATGTCTAGAACGTCTGCGTAAATTTAGCAATTCAACATCCTTCGGTTTTCCCCCCCGGAGGAAGCCGCACCTCTGCCATCCTGATTACCTGCGAGCGACACCAGTAAGTTTGGAGGTGAAGGGAGTAAAACAGATGACAATATTCTCTCTGCGTGCTAAAAAAATCTCCAAATCAAAAGAAAATCCTCTTCTGTTAAATAAACAATATCAGCAAAAAGAACACAAAAAGTTTGCTATTGGTTTAAAGCAGCAGATCAGTGCAGAGAGCCACTTTTAGAACAATGGAAATTCAACACGTTTATTAAACAGTTTTCTACCAAACAGACGTGGAGGCATCCGTGTTGAACTAGAGGATCTCTGGGTGCAGCTTCCCTCACAGACTGATGCATTACTTTTCATCCATCCATCTAATTATTCCCTTAGAAACCTGAAATTTGAAGATACAAAAGACCGTCCCTATCTGTCACTGAGCGCCATTGATCTTATTGAAAGAAAATGTGGGTGTAGAGGAAACCCAATATAACTCATGCCATTAAATTCCACACAGCATTATTCACATACAGAATTGACAGATTTCTGTGAGACGTTTCTTTTAATCTTCAACTGTTGTTGAAGAAAAAGGGGAAAAAATCCTACACTCCAGGCATCTCTCCCTTTTCCATATTTGCAGTGAGGTTAACAAAAAAGGCTATTGAAGTGGAGAGAAAAAACACAACCCCACCTAACTTGTTGATTATTAACAATGGGGATGGGAAGACAGATGTGTTTCCTGTGTATCAGCGCTGTTTGAATTGTCAGTCTGAAATCAGCGCCCAAGCTTTTATCAAAGCGGCGTAAGCTGATCAATTCCAGATGCTCTTCGCTGTCCATGCGAGTCAATCTGCCATACCCTTTTTGTCAATAAATCCTCATGATATTCCCAATTAAAGGCTGAGCGTGTCATGGGACGTGCACCACTTCTGCATGCGTATAGGATGTGTGGTACGAAGCACGGCTGTGTGTGCATGAAACCAAGTGTGTTACATAGAATTCATTAGGTGTAGACTCACTTTATCACTGACATTTAGCTTTAATTTAATATTAATTTGCTGTATTCTTCTGTTGCACCACATTTACTGTACCTGCAGATGCATTTAGGAATATGAATATTAATATTTACCATAATACACATGATTGAATAAGTTGCCTGTATTATGTTGATCTATAGATGTACAAGACATTTTTATGTCTTTCACACACTCACACACTTCCCATAGTATTCTAACGCTGACTGACTGCCTATTGCCTAGTGAGGAGGTGTGTAGTTTTACTTCAGTTGTAAATACATTTTCTTCTTTTACATTCCGTTTAAGTAAAGCATGTCAGTGGCTATTTTTTTCACCATTTATTACTGAATGTTTTACCTGCTGAGGAGGAGTGTCAGATCCAGTTGAAGAACCTGGAAAAATAAAGTGGAAGAAATATTCCTTTATTCAAGATAAGATAAGATAAGATAAGATAAGATAACATAACATAACATAACATAAGATAAGATAACATAAGATAAGTGGGAAATTCAAATGTAACAGCAGCACAGGTCAGGAGGCATCAAATGCAATAAAAAAATAAAGAGAAGATAAAAATATAAAAATGTGTTAAAGTGACTAAAAATGACAGTAATAATAATAATAATAATAATTAAGTAACAAGTGTGCAAATGGATGACATTAACTAAAATATGAAATATTTGCCACTATAAGTAAAAGTTTGCAGTACAGTAAAGTTGAATTTACTGTTGAATATAAGGTTAATATTACAACCATAATAATGTGCATGTTGCATTGCTCATTTGATGTACTTTATATAATACTTGATAGTTTAATTTACAGCAATGGATCATATTCAATAAGATCATTATATATTTGTAGCATCACTGACGTAAAAGACAAAAACAGTCCTGTTCTTGTTTATAACAATGTATTCCCTGCTAATGTGAGGAGATTTTTTTATTTAATTGTATTTAATCTTTATGTAACCATATATTTATTTAATTTATCTATCTGCAGTACTGTGTGAAAGTCTTACTCCACCTTTATCTTTGTTGTTTATTTCTCATTCTCTTTTCTTTAGATACAACAAGAAAATACAGGAAATATGTGCACAGTGTTAAAAGACAAACAAAAAACTGAAATCTGTTGTAAGGGTTAAAGTCACTATTTAGTGTGACCTCTGACCCCATGACAAGAAGCAGCACAAACAATTAGAAACATCTGACATGTGATGAATGAAACCTGACATAAACCATCAGAAAATTAATGCCACAAATCTCATATTGTCTAAACAAAAGGGTTAATGACATGTTAAATGCAAAGGGAGGTCAGATTAAATATGACCACTTTGGTTTATAGAAGCTGTTTTTATCCGGAAACTCTAGTTTTTCCTGCTGTTGATACTTCACATATATCAGATTGGATCTAAATACAGAGACAGATGCATATGTGTGGTCATTAGAACTTAAACAAACAGAATGTTGGATCTATCTATCTATGATAAGTATAGTGGAGTACAAAGTAGAAATTTTGCGTCTGACTTGTACAAAACTGCAATAAGTGGCAATACTAAAGTAAAGTACAAGTGCATCAAAAATAGTATCCTAGTAATAGCATCCTTCTTGACCTTTAATTAAAATATAATGAGACACCGACACGATAATGAGTAAATGACAGTGTGGAACAACTCACCGGGCCTGTGTAATATGACTGTGAATGGAGGAAACAGGGCGAGTCCATGTCTGTGGAGCAGAGGGCTGGCTTGGAGCTCCTCTGTTGAATCTCGCGGTATTTGACAGCTTCCCTCCACTCTTTGACACTTGGCCCTCCCCTGCGCTCCGGGAATGCTGTGTTGTTTACATTACTGGCACACGGGTCAGCAGTGTGGTGATGAGGGGGGGGGCCTAGCGGAGAGAAACACTGTCTGAAAACACGTCCACATCCCCACTGGCTCTGCTGCGGCACAGGCTCTCTCCCAGAAAAAACTTTTTAGCGCTCAGGCAACAGTGCCACGCAACAGGACAAAGGCCCGCCGAGCCGACGACTCTCCAGAGCGACCCACGGAAGAAAGGGAAAGTCAAAACAAAGGCAGACGCCATAACCGTCAGGAGAAATCCTCAACGTGAAGAAGGAGCAGCTAGCCACGGTCCCACTTCCTGGTAAGAGCCGAGCGTTAGCGCTAGCAGACATTTAACTTTCGAAACTCAACTAGCAACCCGAATGACGGCTAACGAACCTCTTGTACTGCGAAACTCTACTTTTGGGACTTTGTTAAGAAGTGTCAATCTGGTTACGGGCTTTGTAGTCGCTAGTTTCTGTGCTGTCTCCATCTTGACACTCATGTTAAAAAGTTTTCCCCTAAGTTTGTTAGCTTAGCCCAAGTTAGCTAGCCTATTAGCATGTCTGTTGCTAACTTTCACTGCCGTGATTTCTCACGGTCGCTGCTAATAATAACACACAATCTCCTCACACTTTGTTGTGTTACTCGAGTCATGTATCCCTGCTCGTTGTGAAGACATTAATGTAGCCATAAAATAGAGTGATAACACGTTATAGTGGAAAAACGTGGTTATAACGACGATGTTGGGGATCCGTATGTGTCCAAGGTGCATTATTAGTTCCTAAAAAGGGCTGAATGACATGGTTCTACATATTATATACAAATTTAATGTTAATAAATGTGTTACCGTCTGTCAGTATTCGAGTATGACTCCCTCATTTGACTGTAACCTATCTGTAAACACAATTTCAGCTTCAACTTTATCACCTTAACGAGATGTGTGTTATTATGAGGATTCACACTGATCCAGAGTTAAACAGTGGCATGCTACTGTGCCAATTATTCCAACACACCACACCACTCTGTGCCACAGTGGATTTACAGGCCCATTAGGCATAACATGGTTAAACATGTTGCTTTTCCTAACCACTTGTCCTTGGAAACAGTAGGTTACATATAATCCTACTGTTCTAGAGACGGGTCATATTATAATCTATAAATATTGATTCCAGTAATGGCTGATATTGATATCCAGCCTGCTATGTTTGCTTTTGGAATATTCCTCCTGTAGCTTTCTTATTTTAACTCTAACCAAGTTGGTTTTGTGCCTAAATCTAACCAAACCATTGCTGTATCATTATGACAGCCGAAATGCAACAATGATGTAGTATTTTAGCTGCTATCTGTCATATTTAGTGTCCACTAATTCTGTGACTGAGTGTGTTTGGCAATCAGGGGAAATAATGGCTAAAGAAATAAAAATTGAACCTAATATGTAAGTTACTGTACTGTCATCGTGGCTTACTTAGTTATGTATTAATGTGATTTAAATGTTCAGTTCACCAGTTAATCTCAAATCAAAGAATAATTTATATACACGTGTATTGACTTGTTTTTCACAGGTTCAGGCAATTAATTGGTTATTGTATTTTTCACTCTGTAATGTGATCTTATTATGTCAGCCTTTAAAAATCCGCTAATAGTTGACCTCTATACTGTACTGTATTTGAACAGGTACCAAGCATGTACGTGATTAAATAAACCTATAGGGTTCTGCATTCTTAATGAGGTTTAATTATCAGGCAGCTTTACTCTAAAGTCAGTGCGCGTCTGTGTCTAAAGCTATTGTCTGTATCTATTTGACTGAATGTGTACTATTAGCTAAATGTAAGAAAAAGTAAGAGCTGTGAAACATAACTCATTAGAATAAAATGTAGGTGTGTTGTACTGAACTTTGACTCATGAGCCTAGGTTAATGGTTCTAATAGAATAATTCGACCACACCTAACAGATGTTGTAAGTATTAGTTGGTTATAGGCTAAATGGCTACGTGCCAAGTTTAGTAAGACATATGATAATAAAACGGTTTATTATATCATCATAGAGAGGTAGAGAGAAAGGATAGCGGCAGTTGAGAGAGGCAACATCAGTCCTCCAGATGGGCTTCAAGCTCTGCCTCACATGGAGAACCCAGAAGATCATTCAAGGATTGTGTGCATGGCCTGCTATGTAATCGGTAGGTTGTCCAGTTCACATATGATAAATGCAGTGTGTTTGCCAGTCTGTTATGATGTTTAATAAGTAAAGTTTTTCAGTCAGATCAAAGAGTTGTTAAATCATACATGCTGTTGTGTAAAAATCCTCAGCAATAGCGCCTTTCTGGGAAAGAAAAAACAACTGGCCAAAGTGCTGGTTGCAGCTGTGGATTTTAAATTACTGGTACAGTAAGAGTTATAGTCAGGAAGACAGCGTTTATTTGAAAGAGAACTACTGGTAGTTGTAAGGAAACGGTTTATTTGCATGAAAAATAAATCAAGAAGTCTCCTATGGAAAAAAAAAAAAGTTCCTCATGTGTGACTCACTGCTTTTTTTGTGTGCGTCAGATAGCTTGTTGCAAAACCGTCACTCGTCATATGCATCCACATGACTGTTAAACAACCATAGGACTGCTATTCAGTTTATTATTATTATTATTATTATTATTATTATTATTACATCAGAAAAATTGTTAAAAAGGGAAAAAAAATAGAAAAGGCCCAGTCATTTTAAGGGTCACACAGAGGGGTCACACATAGGCTGAAAACCACTTCCCCTGCCATGTTTCTGTCGCTGCCTATTACTGCCAAATATTTCAGGCGTCATACTATCACATTTGGCTTTGCAGCAGAGGGATGATTCAGACAAGAGTTAGTGGGAACTGCCATACCTTGTTGACCCAATTATTACTCACTTCTCTGTTGCCACATTCGATGAGCGTCAAAGACAACAGGCTTAAGTCTGCCAGCGTCATCAGGTGAGAGAGATGAACACCGGCTGGCTCTGTGAAGTTGACTATCAAGGAATGTGTCATGAACCGGATGATCAGCAAATGGCTGCCAAATGTTTGCATCAGTCTCTGTGGTGAGGGATTTCTGCCAGTATATCCCGCTTTGAATTTGCGCTGATGAAAGGTGGATTAGTTTTGACAGGCTTCTATGAAATGCAATTATTTAACCTTGTACTACCGTTTGGACTTTAAAAGGCCTGGATCAGGAAGTGGTGATAGCAGCGGTTGATTAGTACTGTCTACCGTACTTTACTGACAATTCCTGGAAATTGAGGTGGGTAGAAAAAGCGACATTGTCACTCAAATGTGAACCCTTTTTAATCATTTTAGTTTGGAGACTGATATTTGATTTTTAAAGGCTGATAGCGGGTCAGTAGTTTGGAGCTGCAAAAACCTACAGCTGATTATTTGTCCATTATCATTCCCCTCCTCTGCCCTAAAATTATGACACGAAACAAACATTATGTATTGTATTATTATGTATTAAATTATCTTTCACGTTATTAGAAGCCAAATAACTGTTGATTTCAGCAGCTAAACCAGTGTATTTAATCAGTATGTGTACAATTGAACATTGAACTGTAATGTACGACTGATTTTGAGCTTGACAGTTATTAATTTCTCTCAAAGTCCAGTTTAGAAACCTGATAATAAGTATCAGCCACTATCTGTGCGACTTCTGCCAACACCGATGATTTGTGCAAACGTCCTATTGGAACTGATTAATCGGTTTATCTGTGATTCTGCTGGAAGAGTTAAGTAAAGTGCTGACGAGCAGATATATATTTTCCCACTTTTCCCTGTTTCTGATTTCGCCTCACGTATATAAATATCACTGAAGGCCATTTTCTGTCACAGTGCACTTTAGGTAGCGGCAAGATTTTCTTCTCCTAATACCTAACATGTTATTCATTGGTGTTGCGAAGTCCGCTGCACCCAGAGCCGTGATTTAGCGCCGTGGAATTTACCAAATCACTCCATCCCGTGAGAGTTTCCTGTTTTAGCCCTGGAGCCGGCCCCTCTACTGGATTAAAGATCAGATGAGACATTTGTCATCTGACCACTTTAACAGTCATATTGCCTTTGGGTTTTCACTAAGAACAAAAAAAAAAAAAGTGAGCTCTATTTTTCTTTTTTTTTTTCCTCCACAAAGCATATTTGAAGAAAGATGCTTCCTAAGGCCATTTTTGAGCTACATTAAACACTGTCTTTTGCATGATGTCAAAGACCACGGCCAAGAAATAGTACAGAAATAATGCTGGCATAGGTAGAGGATCTCTGCTTTGGATATATGCTCTTTTGGTGTTTTGCTTTGCAATTATCTGTTGCATTACAAACCATAAAAAGCAAGGAAATAAAAGCTTTTCCTTCCCCTGAAGAATTTAGAATTGAGTCTTTCTTTTCCAGGCTCAGTTTGGTTAGAGTTTAGAGTAAGGTCTTTGGCAATGAGAGTGGGCTGTCTAAGCAGCTTCTTACAACTCCCCTCAAACAGCCAGCCTGTCAATATTTTTCATATCCATCCCCTCTCCATCTTATGAAGGGTCACTGATGTTTCAGATTCAAATATCCTAGGAGGATGCCTCGCGGCTCCCCGTGTCACGTGACCATTCTCAATTTCGCTGTGGCATTGATGCCTGTTCTCATCGGGCTCTGCAGTGCTCTGGGGGGGAAACGCACTACAAAGACATGCAAACACAAAAATTACTGACCTCAGACCCCGTTTAAAGTTTATGAAACGCTTCCCCCGCTCCTGGGTCAGCTAATGCCGTGACCACACGATATCGGTGGTTTATTCCACTGCAAAGGGTGCAGGGAAAAGTGCTTTTTTCTTTTTTCCCTCTCTCTCTCTCTCTCTCTTTTTTTTTTTTTTTTAAATACAAGCACAGTCTTGTCTTCTCTGAAATCCTGCTCTATATGAAACAACTCCATTTATATGTAATGGAATTATACACCCGTTAAAGTTATAGATGCATTACAGGATTAACAAAGAAGGCTTTATTTCCCACTCACTGTAAAAAGCCTGTAAGCTGGAAAAAATATTAAACATCAATGAAGAAATGAATAGCATCATTACGCCTGCACACTGGAGAGGTTATGGAAAAGCCTTGGGTAGATATTTATGATAGATAGTCTTTAATATTTTGACAGACAAAAAGATGTTTTTTTGCAGCTGATCAAAATGTGTGTCATTAACGCTGGCTAATATCGCTTTAGTTGTGCTTATTTGTTAATGTGCAAGTTCACAGTCTGCACAATTTAAGAGTTGATTTGGTTTGTTGTAAAACTCAGCGCATCAGAAACCTTTTAAATGAGCACTAGTCTTAAAAAAAAAGACACCAGTTTATTCAGTTTTTTACTTTGCGTTTAATTGCTCGTGCGTTGTATTTATCTGATTTAGAGTAGGTTACATGAACTGTGCCTGTAGTCGTGAATAAATGCCGTTATAGATTGCAATCTAAACAAAGTTACCAAATCCATGTTGGCATATTGTGAACTGAATTAAAAGACAGATCCTCGAGTTGGATATCACTGCTGGATTGTCCCCTTCTCCCTCTCTTTCTCTTTTGATTATTCGCACACACAAACACCAATCCCTCAGGATACAAATTCACTTTCACAGAATAATTACAAGATGCTATATGCCGCTATAAACACCACATCAGTGACAGTTGACAGTATGCATTTGTCAGGAGATGAGACAAAGGCAGAATGAATTTGCACTTACGAACGGAATGAGAGAGGGAGTGTTTTTTTTTTTTTTTCTGTTGTGCGTGTTGCTTGCTGACTATGCTATGGGCGTTTGTTCCAGCCTCACCACAAATGAGCCTTAACGTTTCACACAGGATTCTCTGCAGAAGAGAGCAAATTTGTATGAAAGCATCTTGTTTTGACAGACTGACTGTTTTACCCTCCCTGTTTCTAGTGTGCAAAGCCGGGGACACGGCTCCCTCTCTCTGTTACGCTATCTGCATTTCCAACTTTCTAATTCTTTTTTTCTCATGATGTTGGAAGTTTAGGATGATGTTCTTTACACTCTTCCCCCAAGTTGCAGTTTTGTAGGAACCCGCAGTAAGGAGTTATTATTATTATTATTATTATTATTATTAATATTATTGTTGTTGCTCATGATTGTTTTTAGTTATTATAGGGATGTAGTGGTACCTGTCTTTTTATTTTCTTCTCAGAGCAGACACTGATGCCAGTTATTCATAATGAACGACACCACAAACTATATTTGGAACTGATATATAATTTCAGAGTAATAATGGTGTCAAATCTTGCAGTAACTCTGACACTAAACTTTGTTGAAGTGTCTCTAATCTGGCTAATCCAATAATGATAACAGCACAATTCAACATTACTATAAGAATTTTTTTTCAGATTTAGAGATGCATGCAAAAATATCTGTTAATTTCACTAGTTATATATGTTATTATGGATCTAACCACATTGTGATCATTACAATGTTTGAGACTGTGTAGAAAAGTGTCTACATCAGTCACAGTAAAGGTGTTTTAAATAAATGTATTTTATTATAATGAATAAAAATGCGGAGTATCGGCTCTAAGTGGTCAGGCCAGTAATCAGTTGTTCCCTAATGGGTGTCATAGATGAATTGAATACCACTTGAAAAATCCTAATTGGAGTAGTTTCGTCTTCCTCTGTTTTTAGTCCCTCTTTGTTTCATGTTGCTTCATTTGTGTGCAGGGGACATCTTTTCCCTCCCTCCCCCCCTCCCCCCTCTCTGTGTTTGGACCCTGACTCACAGCAGTCCTCCATGGTCTCCCTGCTCTCTCGGTCTGGCCTGGGGCTTTGAGGTTGTGGTCAAGGCCTGGGGGTATGTAGAAGGAGGAAGAGTCATAATGAGAATCTCGTCTCAACTCCTGCTGTCCATCCTGCCCTCGAGCCCCTTTGTCTCTTTTTCCACTTCCATGTGACCCGTCTCTTCTCGCAGGCCCTCACTCCCTCTTGCCTAGTTTCCCTGTTCCCATCCCTCAGCCTCGGTCACTGCCAGTCCGTCTCCCTGTACGTGCCTCTGCTCGTCTCTCCTGGGGGTCCTCTCTACCCGGGGCCTCCCTCAGCCTCCTCTTCCCTGCGCAGTCTGGCCCACTGTCAATGGGAGGCAGGCAGTCTGACTCCCTTAGAGCAGCAGGAAGCAGCACCAGCAGGGGTTAGGCTGCATGGCGCTGCCGGCTGGCTCTGTCAGAAGTCCTGCCAAGCCAAGGATAAGAGACCTTTGCCAGTGCGGTATTGAGGCACAGACTATAAAAATATTACAGATGTCTGAAGGCCTGAATCCTTTAGCACAGAGGTGTGTTTTAGTGCAAATTACATGTGGAGTACTTGTAAGAATTATGATCTAGAAAATAAGAATAAGAGAAATAAGAATAAGAGGTGCTGTGAAGTCTAGGTAGAGGATGACCACGTGGCAGAAACAGGTCGGCCTGTCTGATTTGTGATTGGCCGGAGGAAAATGATTGATTTGTCAATGTGTTGAGTTTGATGTGGTGAACCCCACTGCACTGTGAATGCCTGGACAGGCTCCCCGCCAGCTCTGGCTTGACAGTTTAAGAGGGAATCTTTAACATTGTGCCACACTGCAGGCTTGTCTGTAAACAGCAGTCAGTAAGCAGCATAGCAGCAAAAGCCTGCGTGAGTCTGGGCCTTAGTTGTGAAGCCCACCTAACGCACGAGCAGAAAACACATCTTTAAGTTCTGATTTTAGGGAAAGGCAGATGGCATGGGCTGGTGGTGTCACACTGTAAAAAAACCACCAGGATCCCCTGATGAAAGCAGCTCCTGCTTGCTTTGAACAGCAAGTCTGTCATGGTTGGTGTCTGCTGTGTGGCTCCGGGTCAAACTGTGATACACAACTCCTGGAATTTGCGCTTTTTAAGTTTTTCATGTTCAAATCGACTGAGGGGGAAAAACAGAGGGGGGGAAACAGGAAGTCTCATTAATATTAATATTCTACTGTGTGAAGGAGGTAGGGAAGACCTTTCTGGTTTATCTGCTTTCAACCCCTGTTGTGGAGCTTTTCTCTTTCTCTTTCTGTCTCTCTTGCTGTCTTTCTTCCTTTCTTTCCCTACAATATTTTTAACGTTTTTCTTTCCTGAGTGTTGTCAACTCTGTACTGATGTAGATAAGTCTACACTCAGATTCCTACAAGATACTGCCGCTCAAAATATGTCACTCACACAGAGCAGCAGGTCTGCATATATCAGTTGCCCTGTAAATGACAACTGGAGTTTGTTGAGTAAAACCAAATGTCCCTCTCTACTGAAAGGGTAGCAAAGCTTATTGTTTTTTTTTCCCTTTCTTTTTGGTTTATGGCTTGGATTTGTGGAAAGCAATGCAACCGTCCAAAGGTGAAAATGCTAAGTTTGTGGACTGGCGCAAGAGTTTATTCAGCTCTTCTTTTATAGAGATGTTTAAAATCCAGTTCAAAGAATGTACTGTTTGTGTTGTTGCAGATGAAAGAATACAAATGAGGGAGGGGTGGTAAAGTTCAGCTGTTGTGGAGAGCAGAGATGGAAGAGATTGGGTTGAAAGATGCTAAGATTAGATGGATGCGATGGCGGCATTAAGAGACTGAATAAGGACCGCATGAGCTATTGTCAGAGGACGACTTGATTAGACCTCAGTTTTCCACGTTTTCCCCTAAAATGTACATCATCTTTAGGGCTACAACTAATAATTTTCATTGTTGTTTATTTATTCTGTTAATGTTTTAGTTGCCTGGTCTGTATCAAAAATATCAATCACTGTTTTCCAGAGCCAAAGATCTCAGAGGAGGAAAGAAATCCAATTAAAGAAGCTGGAATCAGACTGATTTCTTTGAAAAAAAAATGACTCAAACCAATTATCAGAATATTTGGTGATTAATTTAATAGTAGTCAAGTCATCGATTAATCATCACAGCCCTAATAGTTTTGGTTGCAGTATAATTTTTGTGTCTGATCTGGTGTTGTGGTGCATAAAAACTTGTATTGGGGTCCAAGTGTTTAGCCAAAGGGCCAAGCAGATTTATTCTGCCAGGGATTCTTAATTATCTGTTTTGTGGCTCTGACTTGATGCCGTGTCCAACACACATTAATTTCCTAATGGGCATGAGGTTCAGAATAAACAAATGGTGTGTTTGATGTGGATTTGAAGACCTTTTGGTTCAGCTCGATTCGGCTCTTGAGCCCCACTTGGCCCTGATATATAGAGATGAGGCTGATTTGTGGGTTTGGTGAACGGAGGGCAGAGTCCGTCCTCTGTGTGAGGGATGGTGGAACAGGTCTGACATCTCTCCTGAACTGAAAAGGGAAATCCCTGCAGGCACAGAGTAGAGGGGAGGGTTCGGGGAGGAGGGTGAGAATGGAGAGAGGTGCGACCCCTTAGGGGTAATGTTATTCTCTGATCGTCAGCTCCTTACACACACACTCGCACACTCGCATACTCGGATGCTCTGTCGGTGTGCCGGATGATGCACTCATGCAAAGAAGGATGAGTGCCTGAGGAATAAAAATAAACATTGAACTTCTCATGTGTGCATTTGTGTGTCTGTCTATGCGTGCGTTGTGCGTGCACTGTATGTCTGTCTATATCGTAATTTGTATCTAAAAGTGCATTTTTGAGTTATTTGGCTCGCACTCAGTCTATCTGGTGTAGTTTAGCAAAAGACTAGAATGAATTTCAGTTCGCTATTCATTCCCATGCACAAAAAGATAGACAAAACATATTTCTGTTCCCAGAATACTGATGAATAATGTAGAGGTAGTATGTAAAGATACGGCAGAGATTTTGTTCTCTCAAGTACCTGGTGCAAAATAGTGATTAGATGCATCTATTCTGTAAGACTGAGCCCGAACTGATGGAAATGATCAGTGTATCTATGTTCATTTACAGCCATGTCATTAACTGCAGTTGGGGCTGTCATGAAGTTTTAGTTGATGATTGATTTTCCATATACAAAATTGATTTTATATTCATATCTGCTACTAGTATAGTGTAAACCTACTAATGATTTAATTATATACAAACAGGACACCTAATAAAGAAGGAGATTCATTTATTGGTATTGATCTCTGGAACATGCCAATTCTTGTCTTCATTTAAGGCTTTGTAAACGTTAAGTTCACAGGGAAGGTTTGATATAAATGATTTAAAATTGCGTATAATGACAAATACATATAGAAGTACAGTTCCTTGAGGTGATGGGACACAAAATAACTGTGGCTTATTTATGTAATGATTATGACTTGAGTAATTACAGTATAGTATTAACTTTTCCAATTCACATGAATAAGAAGCGTATCTTTCTTATCTTGACCTGATTGTCTTTGCTTTGGACATAAACGTGTGGCCAGAACAGTGACTCTTTTGTGATGTGGGTGTAAATTGTGCTTCTGGAATCAGCTGTGAAACTGCTGTTGATTTCATACAGAGTCCTACACAGAGGACATGCGCATGCAGCAACAGGACTGTTTGTGACCTCTGATTGAACAGCAGTGTTCTGGATCTGGACTGAAAATTGTGTGTGTGTGTGTGTGTGTGTGTGGGGTAGTCTCCAGGGCCCACCACAGAAGCCACAGCATGCTGAAACCCGACCAAAACCAGACCCCAGCTTGATTTTTGTGGAGCCATGTTCCCCTGGACCAACTAGTACTATACATGCATCTTAAGTTTTTCGTTGCTGTCTGTGTGAGGTTGTATTTTACGTGAATTAGATTATCGTGCGACCCACATTCTGTATTTGAGATTCTCATGTGTCTATGGAGTGGAAGGGTTGAGCTTAGGTTAATTTGGATCCAGGGTCTTGGATGTTTCCATTACTGACCGTGGCGATGCTGATTCTGCGTGTCCCCCTCAAAGTACATGAGAAGGCCTGGGTCCAGGAAAACCCCAACACCAGCCCTGAGCCCACACGTTAGCACTCAACTATGTAACAAGACATGCCTGGGAACTGCTCCTCTCACATTACTAATGATTTGGACATCTTGCTCTTGTCATTTCCTTTTAGACAAACTTAAACGCTGACACAGGGTAACTGCTTTAAACTATCCCGGGAGTAAGAGTAAAAAAAAAAAAAAAAAAAGAAAAGAAACCTGCCTGAAGAGAGTTTGAGAGACTGGTTTTGTGTGGAAGGAAAGTCGACTACATTTAGCAGATGTACCAGATGTTTTTTCTTTTTTTTTTTTTTTTTGTCCCTGCAATTTGTAGTTTCATAAATGAGAAACTCAAATGACAGGCTTTATCATCTCAAAACAACACGGGAATGAATCAGCAGTTGCTTCTTTCCTGAAACCAGTGTCAATACTATAGAAACATGTGATATAGAGACACTTGAGGCTCTTGTTTAGTTTTCCCTACAGGTTTTGTTTGTCTTTGTATATAAAATAATCTGCATCAGTTAGTTGTTTGCTTTATGTTCAGATTGTTTTTCTATTGTCAAATGGCCAGGCTAGCCACTCTCTTTTGCAGCTCCATTTTCTCCTTAATAGATATTACTGAAGAGGACAAAGAAGGGTAATATAATTTCAGTCTGACTGTTGCCTGGAAGATGATAATTTCATCTATTAACTCCTGGTAGTATGAACATGAGGACAGGCTTCGAAAACACAGCCGCTTCGAGGAAGACCAGAATCTCAGTCGAAAGGTAAAACAATTCTTTCTTTAGAACAGAGCAAATAAATGTCCATTAAATTCCCCCCATTCGTCCCCATTTTTTAAAAATTAAAATCTCTCCAGCCTCGCAGTCAAACAGCTCCCCAGCCCCATGGTACAAATGTCACATCTAATATTCTGGTGCCAGAGGTGATGAAGCTAATTTGGTGGTCACTCAGTGACATGGCTAACAAACAAAGCCCTTATTGGTCCTGGAGCGCTGGAAGCTTTACTCTGCTCTTGTTTTGCATTGTGAAAGACCAAGAGTGTTGCCACAGGGCGCTAATGCAACCTAAAGCCTTGGGATGCTTGGGATACTGTGGTGTACAAATCTGGGTGTGGGTATTTGGTTCAGATGTTGAAATGAATTGAAAGGTGTCCTTCAGAAATAACTCTGCCAACCAAATAAGCATGAATCGACGTGACTATCTTTTGCTCTTTTTTTGCTGATGCGATGTGTAACTTGCACTATAAAGCTGTTTCACTTAAAATCCAAAGGTTCTCCTGTCCTCTAATGTGCTTCATGTTGCTTCTCTGTGTTTGATGTCTACACCTGTTCCAAATATGTTAAAGTAGCATGTTGGAAAAGCATCCATGTTCTCCAAGAATCAGAAAAGGCAAACATTTCTCAGGTACCTTTTACACTTATATTCAAGTTATGTGTTTTAACGGCATGTAAAGTTTTGGATTATTCAGTAACACAAACAGAC
This sequence comes from Apogon talboti, assembly GCA_037367365.1. Classification (NCBI taxonomy): domain Eukaryota; kingdom Metazoa; phylum Chordata; class Actinopteri; order Kurtiformes; family Apogonidae; genus Apogon; species Apogon talboti. The sequence goes on along the minus strand of JAPQRQ010000019.1, from coordinate 6,848,871 downwards.
TTCAAATGAAGAATATTTATCAGTCTATCATAAATGAAACCAGTGGACTATAAAAATTAAATGAAATCCAGAAACCTGGTTCTGTACAAATGTAGCTAAAAGTATTAGTTAAGGACATGCACAACTAATGGATTTGTCAGTTCGTCAAAACAGTATTTGTGGGTGAGTTGAACTAATATTATGGCACTGCTTCTTCCCAAGTGCTGCATATGTTCAGTAAGTGTTCCCATGTTTGTTTTTAAGACTGCTGTTGTACAGTTTGGTTCATCCACTTGTTTGTTGGTCATTTTTTTCTTGACATTATAATTTTGGTTTAGATGGAAGGCATGTGTTAACACTGAAATCATGACTCATTGACTTACATTACCTTGATTATCAAATAGTAATTGTAATTTCCATGTCTGCTATTAGTTTAATTTCATTATTACCTCTGTCATTTATACTTGACTAACAAATGTGAGTAAAAAAATTTTTTTTCCCTGTTAAAATGGTCATAAATTCATGGACATTTTATATGCAATTAAGGTTTTTTCATAGTGTGTGATTTTTATAATGTACTTAACGAACCAAAAAAACTAAAACCAAAAAACTTAAATGTTGTTATTCTGCTCTCAGCCAATTGCAGCTACTCCACATTCATAATTATTGAAGAGGTACCATATGGTGATTTTTAATGTCGTCAGTTTTATTTAGACAGCTCAAAAATCACAATTTGTGCTTCTCAGTCTGATGTATACAACACTGCCAACCCTTTATCTATCTTCACATGGTTAAAACCTTCATGTATGCTGCTCATTCAATCCCTTGTGTTTTCTAAATAGTTATGGCATCACCTGCAGCTCTATCCTAAATCTGGTGGTCATTATTTTTTTCACATACTACGTACTCATCTTTATTTTAACTTAAATATAGTAAGATTGTGCAAGCGTAGCCTAAACCCCCAGGGCCTCTCTCCTGAAAGCCTGGGGGACGTCTTCTCCTTCACAAAACCCACTGCTTTACACACTAAGCGGGTTTCTGAGGGATCACACATGTCTTAAATGCTGCCTTTTTTTTTTTTTTTGCATACTTTGCCCACACGATTTTATCTCTTCTTACACATTTAGCAATTTGTCAATATACCTTGTTTATTCACAGTGATTGACAGTATGAATTGGTATCACATAGCAAAAAATAAAAAGGGGGGGGGCAGCGAGGGAAAAGAAAGAGGGGTAGTGTTGCTTGCATTCATTTTTTTTTCAACTGGAACCATGGCTGTCTGTCACTCTTCTTTTATCATTGAAATTGGAGTTTATCTTTTACAAGCCTGAGTGGAATGTTTTTGTTTTTCAAGTGATTATTAGCATCCTCCTTGGCTGCAGACTGCGGCTGATGAAATGAGCACATCAAACGGCGCTCTGTACTAACGATGCGTCGCAGGCTGGCTGGCTGGCTGGCTCCTGCCTTTCGCTGTAAGGCACCTGCTGAAGTGACAGGCTGGCAACAAAGGGCCCCTTGCCACAAGAGAGTCTTCAGTGGCGATGTGGAGTGGGCAGGACAATAGAGCAGGGAGGTGGCCTGAGCTTTTAGCCACGTGCCAGCTCGTGTCGACCGGAGCAACAGAGCGCATACGAGCGTGGAGGTGGGAAGTGGGGAGGACAAGAGCTGCAGAGGTGAAAGAGGAGGCGAGCCGCTCACACCTGCATGTGCTTCAGCTCTCCTCTCAATGGCCGAGCATCCTCACTATACATAGTGGCTGAAAACGCGAAAGGAAAAACCGAGACAGTCGAGGATACAAATGTGCAGGTGCGCATGCAGACATGCAGATGAAGACAGAGGAGAGTCCAGCGTTGTAAATGAGATTACCGGCTCTTGGAAGGTCAGATGATAGTGCAGATGTGCTTTATAAAGGGCACAGTAGGTAAAATGTACACCCACAGAAGCACAGCGCTGTGCTACTTTATCTACATTGGTCTAATATAAATCATTTTAGGCCTCACATGAAGCCCGGGCTATTTGTGCTGTGCTATTTACTTCTGCTGTGAAATAATCATTAGCCTATAAAAATCTGAAAGTGAGAAATGTAAAGGAGAGCTATAAATAGTCAGCCAGCAGCATTATGGATCACTGGCCTTGTAGTTGTCCCAATGGACCTCAGCGGTTTTCTTTGTCTTAATTCCCTTTTTTATCATTTCACTGTGTTTGGGAGAGGATGAATGTCTGAGGGAATATCACACATAAATACAACACGGTAGAAGCATCACACACCACATTAGGGTCAGCTGATCTTGTGATCTCATATTGTGACCTGGTACTGTTTAAAGCAGCAGAGAACTTTAGTTAGACTGCACATCCACCGTATGCAAACATTTTCACATCGTGCATTTAGAGAAGGATACATGAATTTGTATTGTTTTGCTCACCGATTACTATTTGGGAACTATTTGAAGTGTCCAGTAAATGTATGTATTGGTAACCAACTGATGATGTAAATGAAAGGTTGTATCTGTCATGTAATATTATGTTTGGAATATGCCAATGGAGATATTCATCAGCTGTTACTAGTCTGTATTCTGCAGTTCAAAGATTCTTTATACTATACTACTTTATACTGTCTTCAATATCAGTATAAAGTACTGATAGAAAGAAAAGAAAAATTGATAAATCATTCAAGTACAAAAGTTGGGTTTCAGTTCATCTGCATTCATGCCCTCAGAGCAGTTTTACAACATAAAAATACATGTGGTTACTACAACTCAAAGCTGTGTGTTAAAGTAAATGATCTGCTTTGGTATTGGAATTTGGTCAGTCTTTCAGTAGTATCTAAGCAGGTCCGTAAAGTATTGATGTTGGGTCTGCAGCCTTATCGATGACAGGACACTTAACAGGTCAAGTTGTGCATCATATTTGTGATTAAAACCTTCATGTTGTGACCACATTTGTGGGAGGTGAACCATGACATGTCATCTACCCCACATCTGGGCAGGTGGATGTTTCTGATTTGACTCTTGGGTTGATTTTGCACCAGTACCGACATCCACCCGTACTATTAGACACACAGACACACACACACACACACACACTCTCTGTACAGTCTGACCATTAGTCCAGCCATGTTCTGCCTGTTGAAGAGTGGGTCCTATTTGATGCCAGTGTTTTTGTTTTGGATCTTCTTCTGTCTGATGGCTCCAGATCTTGTAATTTTGTCCCACTAACTTGCTCCCTGATTAACTTCAGACTTTTGTAACCAGACTCGGCACACAGAAAAGTCTAAATGGTTTGACTCTGCAGTGAGTTTTTGCTGTCTTTTTTGAGGTTTCTTCTTTATCTCTGTGTTGTTTTTTTTTTCTTTTAGATTGAGAGACAATAAAGTTTCCTGTCTTCATTTTCTATTCCATCAAATCTGGGACCGTCTTAGTCAAAGAGCTCAAAGGGAGGCTCACACGCTGAGGTGTAATTGGTCCTTTTCCACTCTCCGTCTCTGTCTCAGCTCGCGGTCCGAAGAACACGACTGCTTATACATTTGGGCTAATGATTTTGAATAGTGATTAAAATGAATCGGAGAGTGCGCCGCTTCTGTAGTATCCGGACCCCTCCATCATTAGCGGCTCTCTTTCTCCCTCTCTTCCTCTTTTTCTGTTTCTGTATCATCAGTGTTCGTCGAGCAGGGGTTTGAGACGAGGCCCGGGGTGGGCTTTCATGAACAGAGACTCAAAGGTTCCTCCACTTCTTGTAATCATGGTCACCACTCTTCTAGCACTTTCACTGTCGTCTTCTGGCTCCTCAAAGGTGCCTTTGATTCCCTCACATCCTACACCCGGGCCGGATAGTGTCACATTATATTTTTCCTCTCTTCTTTTCAACTACCCTCCACGGTCCCGTG
>JAPQRQ010000019.1:6808692-6823374 GCA_037367365.1 Apogon talboti | reverse complement strand
GGGGGACGACTTGTCATCACTCCCTGGCTGTGCTACAGTGTGGAGCCGTGCAGAACTGCCACTCCGAGCCAAAAATACATCTGGCAAGAGAGGACAAGGGAGGGAAAGATGGAGACATGAGGGAGGGAAAGAGAGGAAGAATGAGGAAGAGGACTGTGGAGGGATGCAGCGATGGAGTGGAGAGTGTAGTGTAGCGTAGTGTACTGTAGTGTGCTCTCCTTTCCCCTCTTCTCGGCATCATCCAGAGCATGAACATTTCTTTAATCACAGCAGAGAAAGCAGAGCAGAGCCGAGTGGAGGACGCGTGTCACACCGCTCCGTCTGCTCGCATCATGGCCGACCCCCCCCCCCAACCACACACACACACACACACACACGCACAACCTCAACATCACCACGTCACAAAGCTCCACGTCTCCAGCTCTCCACATATCAACTCCCTTTCCTTCCCCTGCTCCCACCCCCTTTCTCAAACTCTGCTCACCTTATCCCTCACCTGCTCTTATTTTTTCCTCCCACACCTTTGTTCTCGTTTTCTACCTCTTCAACCTGCCCTGTCTCCATCATTCCTTTGGCTTGTCTGTGTCACTGTGTCATTTGTTTCTTCCCCTTCATCTCGCCACCCTCCCCCCTCCTCCATTTCTGCTCTGGATGGATAGAGACTTTTGTTTACTACGGGGAATGCTGTTCCCTCCTTATTGACCAACCAACAGGAAGGAATCTGAGCCGGAGATGAGCCGAGCTGAGGATGCTTGTTTTTCTGACTGCCAACCATGTCAGCCTGTCAGCCGTGTGTGTGTGTGTGCGTGTGTGCATGGGCGTGTCACACATGGGTTGTTGTCATCACAGACAGTGGAGTTGTTGTGACATGTCACCAAGCTTTGTCATATGTGAGGACAAAACCGTCTTATTAAGTCCACACTCACCAAATAACCATTTCAGATATGGATTCAGCATTTTTGCTTTGATTGGTGCATGTTTGTGAAAGCACAGTGTTGCACAACTCATGACATGAACCTTTGCCATTTACTAGTGGCAGAGACATTATATAAGGTATATAAGTCATTTTATGCAGCTATTTTTGAAGTAAATCTTAATATGTGTGCAGTAAGACACTGCTATCTGCTTTGTATTCAAGGAATCGTTTTATCTTTTGGATTAACAGTGCAGGAAATCACATGGAAAAAATACCAGAATTTGCAGCTTACACACCTGCTTTCTGCAGTTCTCTTTTCTCGGTCCAAAACAAAAGGCTAAACATTAATATGTTCGACCTGACATTGTTTCCTGCTGCTGTGGAAATGTGAAGCCACTTTTCCAAGCCTCCGCGTCGAACCGTGGAGTAGACCAGAACACCCCACCCATACCTGTCTGAAAACACCTGTGATTAGCCAAAGTCTAGGTCATGGGGTAGGTCTTCTTCAACCCAAAAACAGTCCACCAGAATGTGTAAAGTTCTGGTTTCCTCTCATACCATTTGTATTAAAATATGCTGAAGCATGTAGACATCAGACTGTATAACAGCAGCTTGGCTTGAAATACATCCTGCTCTAAACAGACTTTTTGCATCTGTCAATGTTATCTACCGCACAGTGTTATTTGATTTATTATTATTATGACTATTTATGTCATTGTCAGTCACTTTAACAAATTTTTATATTTTTTTATCTTCTCCTTTTTATGTATTTGATGCATGTTGTCTTGTTCTGTTGTACATTTGAATTTCCTCCTTGGGAGATCAATAAAATGTATCTAATCTTATTTTAATCTTAATCTTAATCCTATCTACCACTAAAGCTTTAAGTGGCGTTACCAAGGAACCTGTTTATGTGACTTGCTTGTCTTTTCCTGCTGTTTATTTCTAACCTATTTTCTGTCCTTTGTGACTTGGATTATTTTCTTTCCACAGCAATTGAACCACCCCAATGTGATAAAGTACCATGCGTCTTTTATTGAGGACAATGAGCTGAACATAGTACTGGAGCTGGCGGACGCAGGGGACCTCTCACGTATGATCAAGGTAAGGGACTCGTTCACACTTCTAAACCACTAAGGACAGTATATAATTACTCCATGTGTTCATGATATATGTCATGCACCAAATAAGCATTAACTAACCCAAACAGTGTAACAGTTTTATACTAATTATGGAAGGTTTAGTGACTTTAATACCAAAATAACTAAACTGATTTGTATAAAACTAAAATATATCAAAGTCACAGAGTCATTCTTCACTGCAGCTTCTTTTTCTGCAGTCATTTTCACAACATCCATCCACAGTCGGCACATGACTCGCAAAAAAATAAAAGCCCCTGAATCACCAGAGTCACTTCTGGAGAACTTGGATCGAGTGTCAAATAAAAAGACTGCTTGGGAGATGTCCAGACCTCGAGGGATGATGATGAGAAACAATATCTGGACCAGCGCTTTATTTTACATAGGGTATCAAAAGGAAAGCTCGTATAGAAGCAGGAGGCGGATGACGTGGCCTTGAATGACTGAGGGAATGGCAGTCGGAGGTCTGTGGTCTGTGGTTGGCGCGGGCCTGACTACCTGGTCACTGAGTCAGCTTGAATCATCCATTCCAAAGTGAGACCGAAAACCAAATATTATGAGACCTCCTGCAACCTGCTTTTATCCCAACAGTCCGTTAACAGCTGCACTGACCGTAAAACGGAAGACGTAGGGAATCGAGCAATGATTAACAGTCATAAAGTTCTGGCATGTGTCTCATGTCGGGGGCTTGAAAGCAAATACATGAGCATTGCTTTTCTGGCTTTAAGAACCAAGTGCCTTTTTATATATTTTACATGTTAAACTTTGAGGTAAGGCAGCAGTAACAAAAACATTACGTGAAAGTCATTTATTGGGGAAATGTGAGGATTTCATTTATTTATTTAGTTTTTACTCGCGTCAAGTTGACCCTGTCATGAGTAACTAACCAGATTGGTTGGGTTTTTTTTTTTTAGCAAGAAGATGTTGTTCTTGGAATTGGATCAAAAAGGATACAAGTAGTAGCTATTACATCCCCGGCTTACCCTGTTATTCGTCTGCGAGTTAGACCAAACCCCCAGTTATTATAAAAACCTGCCAGTATAGCAAATTAGTGGTGTGCATGTAAAAAGCCTGGTCTTCTTCCATGCATAAATGATGCTGCAGCGTTGTATCGGCACAGCTCGACAAGCTGTTTGCAGTCATACTCAGCAGCTCCACATCCGCACAGTTCAACACAGCAAATTAGGAGAGGCGAGGATTAGCGGTACAAGAGAGTGAACATGGCAGGCTCAGCACACACACATACACACACTGGTATGTATCCTGTACACACACACACACACACACACTGAATAACACATTCAAATAAAGTACATGCAGACACAGATGTAGAAACACACGCAAATGTTCAGAGATGCATTTTACAAAGATGTAACATGGCAGCCTGAAGAGGTACGATAACAAACTACAGCGCGTCACTGCTATCTTAGCTAAGCTACCAAGGATGCTGAGAGCATTCAGGCTGTGTCATCTCCTTATGGCTGCTGACACCACACACTCACACACAAGTGCATGCCTCTTGTCTGCACCATTTGTCTCCTGCACTGTTCTAAATGATTTGTTTTTCTAATAGAACAGTGGCAGTCCAGAGGTGCATGCCAGGGCTCACCCCCCCCACACACACACCCCTCCCTTCCTCCTCTCCTTGGGCCATAATGTGAAGTAAACACATTCGTACAGTGTGCCATATGTAAAGCAGAACCCCCCTAGATGCATGAATTTAACATTTTTTATTCTTTTTGATTCCTCGTCCTCCACGCTGCTCTCTCCTCCTTTCTCTCTCCCTCCCTCATTCTCTATTAACTCTCACTCTGACCATCTCAGAATTCAAATGAAATCAAATGGTCCTTGATTTGCATGCACTTACAGAATATTGCATGTGCAGTGTTTGCTGTTAAAGGCATGGAGAAGATGGTGGTGGTGGTGGTGTTGGTGGGCGTCTATGTGCTTCCCCATTGACATCAAACAGTCCTCTGATATGGAAATGGGAGGGCAAGGAAAGAATGGCTCCTCACTGAGGCTTTGTTTGGATGTAGGCCAAGGTCTATCCCCCCCCTCTTCCTCTGTCGATTTATCTCTACCCCTCTCTTCCCCTTTTACCTTCCTTCATTCGCTGTATCTCTCACCATCACCTACATCTTTCCTCTGCTTCTTTTCACTCTTCCATCTTGTGTTTTTAATGCACTAAATGTTCTGGTTTCGCCTAATTCTGAGAAAAGACAATATTCATATTAAACAGTTGACATAGCTAAGGAGTTCCCTGCAGCTTTCTGTACTCTGATTAGAATACGATGCCTGTGTCAAAATATGGATTTTTACCTTTTCAACCACCTTCAGGAAAAGGTCAAGCACTGAGATATTTACACACATCTAAAAACCTGTTGATATCCAAATGTTCCTGTCATATTATAACGTAGGTATGTTCCTCCTTCCAACCTGAAATGTGGGCTTTTATTTTGGACATTCCTGCAAAGTGTAACCGTGTTAGTTTGTGTTCAATGCAGATACAGAAGCTGAGATCCATTCTCCACATGCACTGTATCCATGTCCACAGAATGCTCCTGAAACTGTCATAATATCGGAATATTCCAGATGGGTTAATTGGAAGATGTTTCAGTCAAAGTAAAGGCCTAATTTGGAACATAAAGTAAAACTGTCATATTTGGAATAATGGTCAAGTATTGTACATTTTTTCTTTTTATATGTGCGTGAACCGTATTACACACCAGATTAATTAAGTCATGTTAAAACGAGGAGCAGAATGAGGATAAATGCTTCATATGAACTGTGTCTTGGGTAGGTTTCCTGTCTCATTCAGTACGTCTTACTCTTTTTGTTGACAGGAGAGTTGTACAAGTATAACTCGACTAATGTACTGTCTTTTTAGTCTTTGTGTTCTAACAGTTTTGCTGCATTTGTGACCAACCCATTAGAGTCGGCTTTAGAGGAAAGATTCACAGGACAAAACTGTTGTAGGACGTTCAGTTAAAGCTGTAAGAGTCTGAATTATCCCACGTCAGAGCAACTCAAACCAGCTGAGAACGTCACCTGTGACTCAGCAAGACTCCAGTTGTTAGTTTTAGAACGAGAGGCACCTCACCTGTTTCAGTGACAAACCTGTCAGCGAATCATAGACGGGTGTATTACAAGCAGTTGCAACAACTCATCGTAACAAATCAGACAAAATGTCAGAATGACTTGTCAATTTATAAATATATATGTATATTCCAAATATGCAGATAAGTAGACCTATCACAGTTATTACATAATCGGAATATTGTTTTACATAATTGTCATTATTCTCTCCATACACCTGATGAAACCCACTTAAATAGCTTATTTAACTCCCAAACAGCCATCAGCAACCCAAAGTATCTACAGATCTAAAGTTTTCAATAACTTTTTAACCACTAATCCTATCAATACATGTCAGTAATTGGTGTAAAATGCAGTTATTCATCTTTTCATGGTCATCAGATATGACCCATTTGGACCTTCAGAGGCTCCGTAGTTATCGTGGAAACACCGTCATCTTCTACAACACTGATTCACCAGTAAAACCCATGGAGTTGGATCAATGTCAGCGGTTGTAGACACTTATTTTTGCATTCAGTCAATGATTTATTTTGATTAAAACGTTCCTCAGTTTTCTCTGTTAGGATGTAATAACCTTTGTATTTACTCTGAGCTTTTATGAACATTTACATGATCAGTGAAATAAACATAGGAAAATACCTGATATTTGCTGAACGATGCAGAATACTAAGGATAATATTGAAATAAGTAGTGGTAAATCATTTAGAAAAGGTTAAATGTAGAGAAAAACTCATGTGGAAGTTGCTTTAAGGGTTAATAATTATTTCAAGTGTGTCTCATTCCTCTGATTTCAGTGGAGAACTCATGTCTCAGTGGTTTATTTGGATTTTGTGCATTGGTCTTATATTTCTTGACAGGTTTTGATATTTTACTGATGTCATATCTGCCCTTCTGACTTCATTAACAAAAGGCAATAATATGCTTGATCTGATCTGTTTGATAGTTTTATGCCAGTAAACTCCTCTTTATATTGAGAGACCTGTACTACAGCGTTGACATAAAGTTAATAGAATAGATAATAATACAAAATACGCAAATAACCAACTCAAATGCCTATGTCAAAACGGCTGTAATTGTAAGTACACATTATACATCTATACACATATATATATACACATCTATTCATGTTGGCCTTAGTCATCCCTTTTTCCCTTCAAACGGAGCCATAAGACCCTCATAAAAATCCCACTGGCAGCCATTTAGTCTTACCCACTGCAGTTTGAGGTCACTATTGTCAGTTTATCAGCGTCACTGCTGATCAATAAGCGATCTTGTCTGAGTGGAAGCTCTGTCATCGCTGGGGCTTTTCTGGAGACAGACCACAGTCTTGATGATCCAGAACCACTCACTCAGCCTTGCCAAACAAATAAAGTAAAAAAAAAAAAAAAAAAAACAACTGCTCACGGAAATCTTTACCTAACAAAGGAGCTGTGTGCCACATGGGAGACTTTTGGAAGGTACCACAAATTTCTTCTCTCTGTTCCTGCGAATGCATGTGCTTTCCATTGTAAGAAAATGAGAGGCGGCGTGGTTAGACTGGGGACAGATCGGGAGGAGAGGGGTCTGGGTTACATTAACAGTGGAGTCACAGAGCTCGGCCTGGGCCAGGGGATGAATGCAGTATAAATACACACACACATAAACACTTTGCTACCATCTTAAAATTCTCATGTGTGCCGCACTGGGCCTTTGGCTTCTCTATTAAAATATTTTATTTATTCTGTATTTTCGGGGTTTAATGATATTGCATTAATTCTCTGATTTCTTACGTGTGTGTTCGCTTGCATTTATTTACCTTACAGCACTTTAAGAAGCAGAGGAGGCTCATCCCAGAGAGGACGGTGTGGAAATACTTCGTCCAGCTCTGCAGCGCTCTCGAACATATGCACTCCCGGAGAGTCATGCACAGAGGTAGCACAGTCATACAGGACATAACGCACATGTTGGTATATGTTAATACAACTGATGATTGTTCAATTAATCCATACATCATCAGCTAGCTAACCATTCTGATAAACAATGAATCAGTTTGAGTAACATTTTAAGAAAACATGCCTGAATTTTCTAACGTCAGTGAATATTTTCTTCCTGTCTTTCCTTATCTGTGGCTATATAACCTGAATAGATTTTTTTTTGTTTTGGACCAAACAAGGCATTTGAAACAATTTTTCACCATTTTGTTATCACTGAAGCAATTAACATTAGTTTGTTGCAGCCTGTAGTTGACTACTTTTCTAAAAAAAAAAAAAAATTGGGATACAGAAATAATTTAGGTAATATTATATGATAGTACTCATGACCAATAACAGCACACTTTGTCTCTCTACATGTTAAGGTGTCCTCTATTCATTATCTGTGTTGTAAAATAAAATACATTTATTTACTACTACTACTTACTATTTACTCACAGTAACTTCTTTGCAAGTTAACTTTCATCATGTAGGAAACTAAACTGAACCAGTGGATGTTCAGAAGTTGGAAATGAATCCTCAGAAGCAGTCATGAAATGGTCAAATGTTATTACATAGAATATTACACATTTTCTAAATAATGAATAAAACATACAGTAGATTTTCTTTAAAGCCTTGAAAATGAAAACATATATATGGTCAGGATTTCACCATGGCTTTTCTTTAGTGCTGCAGCTCCTGTTGCCTACGACTGGAGAGTTAACTGTAGGTGTTAAACAACACACAGACCAGAGAACACAGTGTTAATGGGCCCACATGCTTCCAATAGGGCCCAGTCGAATCAGGCCCTGGATTCATGCGCACATACACACATACGCAGCTACAGGTGATGCACTTCCGTCGGACTGGCTGTGATTAGGGCACAGGGACACTAATGAACCCTGAGCTCTGAGTTTTAATGACCACTTAGCAGACACGGCCCATTCAAAGGCTGGTTACAATTATACGGGAGCAGTAAATTTCAAAAGCCGATGCGAGTCACATTAACATTAGTTAAAAAAAAAAAGCAATAGAAAACGGCCCTAATGACCATGTTACCTGTAATGAGTATTTTCAATACTACACTACAATAATCCACCAGTTTGACTGTTTGATGTTTAGTGATCCAGATTTATTTAATTAGGTATTTATTACTTTGACTTAGATGTCCACTTCAACAGTTATCTGGTTTCTAATAAAGTCAGTCCTAGCTAGTGTCCAACTTGTGTAATGTAATCACTGTGTACAAATGTTTTGAAGGGAAGGAAGGCGATACTAATTAGATAATTTCCTTTTTCTTCGAACTGTTCTTACATCAACCTTTAAATTGATCTCTATAATCAACTTCATCTTTGGTCCATGCTTTTTACTCTGTCCTAATCGTTTGTCACGTTTCCTTCCAGATATCAAGCCTGCCAATGTATTCATCACAGCCACAGGGGTAGTGAAACTAGGAGACTTGGGACTGGGACGATTCTTCAGCTCCAAAACCACCGCCGCTCACTCACTAGGTAATTTATAACAGTCCTCGCAACACAAACGCAGACACACATCAGCCCATAGTAATCACCCCGAGCTGGATGTGTTTCATTAGTCCGGGCGAACCCAAAGCCATGTGTCATGTAGTCAGGCTGCCCCTCATAGGCCATTTAGCCACTTCCTGTTGCCATGACCTTTAACCCCAATGCAGATGAAGACACACCGCTCCATTTGTGGCTGTGCGCCGTAAAACAAGCCGGCCGACTTTACAATAAGGGTTCTTATTGGCATTGATGGGTGTGTGTTTGTCACTTGGAGGAAATAATATCATATAACACCACTTTTCTTTAAAGAAGGTGAGAATTGTAGCTGCGCCACAATAATTAACACAGATCCTTTTAGCCTAATTTAAGACTTAACTATGTGCGAATGGTACCATGTGTTAAAAATTGCGTTTCTGTCTTGAATGTAAGTTTTTTGATGACTTAAAGGGTTAGTGAAGATGATAATTACAAGAGGAGCTGCTTGGTGTAGGCAGTGAGGTCAAGGATATAGGTAAAAATACAAGATATGATAAAACTAGTAAAAATATATAGCTATACAAGATAAGACAGGGAGATGCACATACACAGATACACATTAATAGGATAAATAGTATCTTAAAAAACAACCAGAAAATAAAACAAATAAAAGTCACACACTTGTCGTAAAAGCCAGTGCAGTGTCTTTTAAAGAGAACTGCACGTGTGATACAGTGAGACCTGTAGTTTGTTTTTACTGTAGATAGGACATACTGTATTTAAAACAGATATACTCACATGTGTATTCAGTGCTTGTTAATGTCTGGTCTCTAACATTCAGACGACTCTTTGCAGAAGTTCCCTTTTTCACCTTATCTTTTTTTAAATGATGTGTTAAAGCTCTAGTTATTTAATTTCTGTAATAGAACTAGTTAAATATCCAGAATTATACAACACAGTACCGCGTTGACCCGCAGGGAACCATGGATTCTAGATCCTCTGATATAGTTCATTCCTTTCCTTTCTTGGTGAAGTCCACTGGCATTTTCAGTTGAATAACCTCTCAGCTGGCATGTCTGTTTCTGCACATGAAATTTGACACCATGGCAACGTGGCCCTAGTGTTTATCTTTTACTATGTAACCCACCTAAATGATTATTCTATGATTCAAAGTGATTGTAAGGCTATTGTATTCCAAAATTACTAATATCTCTCAGAATATTGGTCCTATCAACTTGCTGTTTTTGCCAGTCTGATCCTGGACCCAAAATACATAAGTACTCCAAACGGCAAAGGCCAGCTCTGGCCAGTTTTTGAGTTAGAAAGCGTACAAACATACACGCACACATGCACACAGAGGCCACTTGGTTTTAATATATAGATGGCAGTGGAGATGGTTTCACTGGTGTCAACTTGGCCTGTTTGTGTACATGAAGGTGTACATCCGCCCTTCAGCTTCCTAGAATTGGGAAAATGTATAAAAAAAAATGGATTCCAGACAAATAAAAATGGTGTCATTCGCACCGTCTCACTTCCCTATGCCAAGCTGTTATTACCAAAACAGCATGCTATTCTCAGCCCCTGTACAGCAGCAGCATAGCCTTTGAGAAAGTGTGAATCACATGATCAACTCAACAGAAGCCCTATCAGCGAAGCAGCCTTCACTGCCAGCAGAGCGAGGTGAAAGCGCCTGTGATTGCTCATTAAACGTTGAATCCACAGCACCCTCTTTAGGCTGACAGAGGATCGGCAGAACACTAGCAGTAGGGTCAAGTGGAATTATCACATCAGCATTTTAAGGTAATCTGCAGCCGGTAGAATACACAAAATACAATGTAGTTTCCTTCCAGTGTTTTGTACTTTGTGTTTGAAATGGTTAAAGTTGGCTCAGTGATTAAAGCTCACCGCAAATAAGTAAAGTATACATGAGATTGAAGTACAGTTTGGAAAGCACAACTGTTTTTAATCTTATAAGAATCTGTATGAGGATTGATTTATGTGGATCGTCTTATGTGGATCGTCTTGTGCTAAAGCAGTAGGTGATGTTTCTTGGAGAGCGTGACCTATCCACACAGAGCACTCTGGTTTTCCCCTTGCCATTTCCTCTTCATCTTTCATTCTCACCTGTCCCTCTCTTCTTCTCAGTGTCTCTATCTCACTTGTCTCATCTCTCGTCTCCTCTGTCCTCCCGTCTCCGGAGCCTTGACTTTTAGCGAAACGAAGACAAAGGTGGTGGGGTTGAAGGACAGAGATCGGGAAGGTGTGAGAAAAGTAGAATGGAAGAAGAGAGGCTGAGTGAGAAAGGAGAAGGCAATATGTCAGGAAAAGAAAAGGTGCCTACGAAATAGAACGGGTGACAAAGAAACAGAAAAAGAAAGGTAGAATGTGCCTCGTGAGCGAGTAGAGAAATATGGCAGAGTGACACAGGAAAAAAAGAGGAGAAAAAAGATAGCAGAGAGCAAGAAAAAAGTTAGAGGGAGCAGAGTAAGAGGAAAGAATATGACAACATGACAGAAAAATGGAGGAGAAAAAGGAAAGCAAGAATGAGAGAGAAGGATAGAAAAGATGTGAGGGTGTGTGTGTGTGTGTGTGTGTGTGTGTGTGTGTGTGTGTGTGTGTGTGTGTGTGTGCATGCTCGCAATCCCGTGCCAGCGTGGGTCTGTAATGAGCCCAGCCACCCAGCTGAACAGTGGAGCTGGGTGGTGGAGCTGAGATGGAAGTCCAGGCATACAGCCTGTCAGCTCCCAGGCTTTCAACTCAGCCGCTCAGCAGCCCGCAGTCACACATAATTTTTTTTTTTTTTTTTTTTGGGTCTCTCACACACTCTTGCACATGCACATACTCAGAGTCACACACACACTCTTTGTCTCCTACACAGATATATGGATTTATAGAAATGCATGTGCATATCTACAGTATATAGGCTCTAGTGCACGTACAGGCGGTTAACTTGCACAGTCACGTAGATCTGCAGTACACAGAAATACACACCGACAGACGCAAACTCACTCATGCATATAGATCCAAACTCCAGGAAATTACAGTCATGCTAGTCAAAGGACACCCACTACATTTATAAGTTTTTCAGTGCTGAAGAACAGTAGGTTGGTTTACAGCAAGGGTTTGATCAAAGAGGAAAAAGAATAAAATGATGGTTGTAATGGAAACGCTGAGGAATGACAGACTAGCCAAGTGGCAGTAATAAGGAGTATAATATACCTGCAATTAACACTCGTAATGAGAAAGGTGTTAACGATGAGGAAGAGGAAATGAGAAGAGAAGGGAGAACAAGATGGAAACCGAAAGACCTCAGGGAGGCCGATGTTGGAAATAATTATGACGATTTAAACATGTACATAAGGAAATGGTTATCTTATTAAGGCAAGCAAGCAAGTGGTGAAAAAGAGAATGTGTAATTGGTATATAAGGGAATACAGGGAAAGGTCTGTGATGGTGGTGATTCCATTCTGGCTATGACGCTGCCTGCAGTTTTATGTCTTATCAGTTCAAACATGATGGAGCTGAGGTTTCCAAACCCCTGCCCCGGGCCCGACAGACGCTCAGTCGTAGCTTTTGGAATTCGAACAAAATCTGTTGAAGACACAGAAATGTAAAAGTCGTATTAGAGCGCAAATTAGAGAAGCCTTCCACCATGAATGGGAACTCCATATCAAAAGCTGCACAGTGCCTCGTTATAACTTCAGGTTTTAAGTGTTAATAAGGCGATCGCAGTTAGTTGGTGCAGACAGATCAATACATTTATTTGAAACAGCCCCAGTTTTGGTTCATTTAACAGCGCGTTTAGCTCGGGTTTAGAAGTTAGGGCTTTATACTGCGTGACATCTCACCTCCTATACAACAACGCTTATCCTGTTTTGCAAAAAATACAGTGTTGTCATATCCATTCATAATAATGGAAATCAATCCCAACATGACTTTCAATTTATTTGCATGAATAAGTAATGTGCCCTTAATTTAGCATGCTGCAGGAGCCCGAGCCCAGCACTGCTGCTTTTTATGCAACTATTAGCATAAGAGAGGCTGATTCTTTTTAATCAACTAATAATGAATGTTAGGGGAGCTTGTTCAGACTGCACCATGAGACCTCACACACTCACATACACACACGCACATATACACACAAACCACAATAACAAACTGATGACCAATTAAAACAGCAATCCCCAGTCCCCTGTTTATTCCTCCCTGTGCTCTCTCTTGTGTCTTCCCTGCCTGTGCAGATGCTGATTATTTTTGGAATGACAGGTAACACTTCATTATTCAAAGCCGCACATTTATGATAAAAGCATGTTTTCTCAACCCAATTAGATCGGCACCAAAATTAAAAGTGCTAGCTTTCATTTCAGTTTCTACTGACTTCCAATCTAGCAGACCTCCCCGTAATGGTTTTATTAATTGCAATTACGTTACTGATAGCTGAGTTTTCACGACCTGTTAATGTGCAGAATGGCTCTGGAGGCTCTGTGTGTATGAACATGAACACACTTTTAAGTGTGCTGTTTTTGGATTTGTCCTGCCGTTTTCCTGAAAGCCCACTTTTCTCATGAGCTCTTACCACTTGAGAGTTGTTCACACCTGCTCTCCTATCCAAGTGTAACATGAGGTTTTTTAGTCTCAAACATTGATAAAATACATGTATTTTTAAAAGGAATGTGGCATTAGGTCTTCTGTCTTCTTGTGCAATAAATAAACTTAAAAATAGCATAATTACTAATGTACAGTCGGTTGAAAAACATGAACATACCATTGGCCTGCTCTGTTACCGAGCCCACACAGTGTCAGGAGCTGGGATAATGCTGATAGTAGGAACTGTCATCCCCCCATTCATATGTCTGCTCCAGAGGGTTTGGAAGTAGCTCAGACACAGAGCTGTTCTGGGTTGAAATTTCCATCCTTTAACCATATGTGATTAATAGAAAACCTTTTCTGGATGTGCTTGATAGACTTTTACGTTGGAAATCACAGTGAACTGAAAGCAAATGAAAAAAAAGCAGTGAGTCAAAGTTGGCTATAAATGCAGCAAATCTGCCCAGATTTCCTGCAGTGTGTTATGGATATGATGTTGTGCTGTGGTTCCTCTTTGTGTCCACTCGGGTAAAGGTCTGATTCTCTGGAGCTCTGCCAGTCACCATGGCAGTTTGGGATTCTTGAGTTTCAAAACCAGAACCGGCCAACTTTTAAGACTTCACCGCTGCTCCCTGGGCGTATTCTTTGACTACTGTTTCAGATCATTACGGAGCCACAGTAATCAGAACTGATTTATGTATATTTTGGAAGTGCGCCGTATATGTGTGTGCTGTATATACACACACGCATCTCTCTAGTGTATGTACAGTCATAGTCAGTGTATGCATGATGAAATTAAAACCTCAAGGTCATCTTACTTGAACACACTGTAAATTAACAGAGGTAATGCACTTTTACATCTCCATGCAGGTTTTTTTGGTTTGCTCTCGCTGGTCGGTGCAGACGGATCAATACATTTATTTGAAACAACCCCAGTTTGGGTTCATTTAGCAGCAGATTTAGCTCGGGTTTAGAAGTTAGGGCTGCGAATAAACCTTTATACTGTGTGGCATCTCACCTCCGATATAACAACACTTATCCTGTTTTACAAAAAGTACAGTGTTGTCATATCCATTCATAATGATCCCAATATGACTTTCAGTTTATGAGCTTGAATAATGTGCTGCGTATACAGTTGTATAGTCATATCAGTGTATGAGCGTGTATGATGAAATTAAAGATCAGCTTACTTGAACACACTGTAAATTAACAGGTAATGCACTCTCATATCTCCCTGCAGTTTTTTTTTTTTTACTCTTGCTAAAATATGGTGAGTAATCCCGGTTCTGGATGTGTCAGAGTTTGAGACGACACCTCCATTCCTCAGCTGTTCTCCTGCAGTATATGAGCTGTAACAGTCATGTTGATGAAAAAGAGAGAAACCACGTGTTTGTAGTGCAACATGCTAACAATCAATGTCTTGTCCTGTTCTTCTTCTCTACCTCTTTTAATCTCTTTGTCCTTTACTCCCCCCCTCCCCTTTCTTTTACACCCCC
>JAPQRQ010000019.1:6784115-6796768 GCA_037367365.1 Apogon talboti | reverse complement strand
TTTTGTATCCCAGACCCCTGTTAGAAAAGAAACACCTGGATTCAACGTGTCCACATACTTTTGTCCACATAGTGTAACTCTGATTTATGCAAAAATATTTCATATTTAAACAAACTCTGTATTTCACTTAATACTGAAGTTTTACAGAACATTTGTGTATTGAAATATATAAAGAACTAGGCCTGTGTTATACAGTATATATGGGACTGGGAGATACTGTATACTGTATAGTCATGATATTGATTAATATTTATACTTATCACAGTATGTAGTTTGATAACACTGACAGCCTGAAGAGTATCCTGGTTATACATCAAAGTTCATGGGTGATGATTCATTGACTCAACTTTAATATTTTAGCACTAGGAAGTGCGTTCCCTGCATTAAGTGTAATGACAGATGTTGTTCCTCTCCTATTTAAACAAAGGAACAATAGTAAACCATAGGAACTTGTCTCAGTTGTACACTTGTGCTCATTTGAATGTAATTTCCTGAGTTTACAAGGTGCCCTGAATGTATCCCTGTTCCTATCTGTGTCTACAAACTTTAATACAGACACAGCAGGAGCAGAAGCATCTGGAAATAAGACCAAAACACAGAACAGACTCTGTGCAGAGTTTTGTTTTACATGACTACATCAGTACATTTACCTCTATTGAACTGAACCACCAAATGGAAAATCTACCCACACGTGTTCTATGCAGAAGTAGCATTTAGGCTATTTCTAATGTCTGTCCATATTGAGTAAAACTGTTACAGCTTATCATTACAAACATCTTAATTTTGCATTTTTTGGAAATTCTTTTTTATTTAAAAAAACAGTATACTGTAAATACACTCGCATTTATTTCTACAAAAGTGTTTTGAAGATGCTTTTCCATTGTTTTTACATATTAATAACATTTGTGTAATAAAACTATGAGGGAGGGGTGGCTTATTGTCCAGGCGATACCGCAAAATGAATAAATAAACGATTTTTACACTTTTCAATTAGAAATATATTAGTTCACATCATTTTGGACCTGTATTTCTGTCATATCTGTGTACAAATATTGGAGATGTACAGCAGGTCAACATAAACACCTGAAAAGCTTAAAAATAGAAGTTGCTGTTCCCCTGGAGACCGTCTGCATCTGTTAGGTCACGTACAGGGACGTGGTTTCTTTAGATTCTGTCCACTTTGAGTTGACTTTAATGCAGTTTAGGTGTTGCCCAAATGGTCTTGGGTTCTGCACTCAAGCCTCATATCAACGTTCAGGTTTGGATGAAACTATCTTACCTCTTTGTGTAAAACATCTCAGCTTTCACTAAACTCTGAATTTTGCTTAAAATGTTAATATTAGGAGCAGAATGTTCAGCTCATCTGTGCCGTGACGATCCAAACTCGAGTCGCTTTACGATTGAACTTCACATCCTTTATCAGTTTTCCTCAAACGTCCGGCTCATTGGAATAATCTGGAGTGCTAATGCCATCCCGCTATTTTTCCTTTTTATCTTTTCTTTCATTTGTAGCGTGATGAACCAGAGGAATAATGACTCCACTGGGTGCAGGTATATTTTTAATGACTGTCCCTGCACTGTGACTTATTGCCTTGATTAATATATGATCATAAAGGCACACCAAGGATCAGGGAGCACATTAAAAAGTCATACTCTCCACACTCGTGCAGACACTTGTGTGTTTAGGTAAGAGAGTGTAGGCCGCATATACTGTATATATGCAGCACATATACAGTGTTTTCATTTTTGTCATGGTGTGAACATGAAGAATGAACACATCATAAAAGACTCTTGAAACAGAATGAACAGTAGAACCCCATGCATTCACACCCATCAGACTAACACTATTTGGAATTACACTGGATTCAGGAGAAGCAACATGTGCTAATGTGTCAATGTATAATGTCATATATGTGCTTGCATTACATGTGTAACTTGCCTGTACTTCTGAATTCCAAGCAGTGGCGGTGCCTACCATGGCAGCGGCTCGCACCAGTCTTTGGAAGAACTGTGCAAACGAATCTTTCGTTGCTCTGTACTTGTGACATGTGCAATGACAATAAAGTTGAATCTAATCTAATCTAATGTTACAAACACAGTACAATATGCTGAGCAGTTATGGAAACGTAGAGAGAAAATAGACAATATTTGTAACTGACTTTTTCTCTGTTATGGACTGTATACATTGGTTGACTGGCAGGTCATGTGGAATTGGGGCGGGACGATGTAGGCTCAACTTCTTCCCATTCGTTGGGAGTGTTGTTGAAGAGTTGTGTGATATTTGTTTTCTTTTTTGGTTGATTTATTTCCATATATTGGAGTGTCCTTTTGGATCTGGAATTTCTTTTGCCTACTTACAGCGAAGTGGCTATGAAATGGACAGAGTTTATTTTGATATGTCAAACATTGTTATGAAATGGACAGAGTTTATTTTGATATGTCAAACATTGTTATGAAATGGACAGTTTATTTTGATATGTCAAACATTGTTATGAAATGGACAGTTTATTTTTGATATGTATAATATTTTTGCGTTTTGTGCAGGATTGGTTAGTATTTATTTTGACATGTAGGATTTGAGGAACTGACATGGGACTTGGTGATCGGTAGAAAAAGATGTGGTAAGGGGGCAGGAGTATAGAAGTTGAACTTCAGCCTGCTCCTTTTCGAATTTTTTTTTTTTCATTTTTTTCCTTGTTTTTTGGTTTTAAATGTTGATATTCAAAATAATAAAAAAAAAAAAAAAGTTTATCATTATAATTTTTGCCATAGAAGATTCCAGAATGGCCACATGTGGCGCACAGGCCTCTGGTTGAATAGGACTGATGTGGTGTTTACTGTATGTCTGATGAAGCATAAGTCTATAAGTGTAATGCATGAGTAAGTGAGATGTTGTGAAAGCCTTTGGTCCCAGGCTGCGTGGACACGGGGGATAAACGAGGGGCGGAGTCTGTCGCCGCTCCCTTTAATTGGCGTTCGGGGAGAGAGAGGGAGTGGGTTTGGTGTTAATTAAAGTGGAAGTCCTCATTCAGAGCTTTTACACGGACCGGGGGATGCTGGCTTTACACGCCTGGGCTGGGGGAGAGCGTAACCTGGCGAGCTGAGGAGGAACAAAGGCGAGAGCGGTGGATGGTGTGTGTGTGTGTGTGTGTGTGTGTGTGTGTGTGTGTGTGTGTGTGTGTCCTGCCACCAGCAGCTCACGCCCCGTAGACAGACAGCAGGCATGCGTGTGCATCGTATGTCTCCCGAATATCAATGAAGCGTACGCACACACAAACACACCCACACCGGGGCCTCAGAGGTCAGAGAGTGAGTCAATCATCGAACCCGTTGCGACGACACAGTCTGAAAAAGGCGTAAGTGTGTGTGGTTGTGTTAGTGTGTGTGGGCATGCGCCTCGGTGTGTGTTGCGTGTGCGCTGAGAGCGGGGGGCCGGCAGCTGTCAGGGGCCAGGAGCAGCAGGCACTAATGAAGCAGATGAATAGTGCAAAAACTCCCAAATACAAACAGGACAGTTGACATTTTTCATCTGTCAAAAGCAGAAGATGCATGAAAATACGACGGGGTCTTGTTTAACCCTTTACCTCCTGGTGTCTATAGCTGGCTGATTTTCTTCTTTTTTCCTCCCCGTCTGTTTCTTTTTGCCATCACATCCTGGGAAATTCGTTGTCGGAATGCATTCACAGACTAGGGATTAATATATGATATGATATGTTTCTATTTCAGGGGTGATACTGACGCCAATTATTAATAATCAAGGAGGTGATATTTTTTTATATTTGCAGTAAAAATTAATTACCTCCGGCCCAAAGATAATAATACCAAATTAAAAGGTACAATTCAAGAATATTTACTGTCAGTTTCAGAAGGATTAGTAAATAAAGACATGTTTTTGTCTCATTTAAGTCTTAATGGATCAGTACTTGTGGGATACAGATATTTAGTTGACATTTTGGCATGCTTTTGGCAACTGATACCTGATATTTCACTGATTGTAGTGACTAATATTTATCTGTAGTGCAAATTTGTGATAAAATTTGTCTTCATTTAAAGATAAAACACATTAAACCCCTTATTTTGGTTTTTAATGATGAATTTTTCTTTGTTTCCTTTACAAGAGAGGGCAAATATAAGAAAAAAATTAATAGAAAATGACATTGACATTAAATATTGACTACATAGTTACTTTAAACCTCAGTATCAGCTTGTGTGGAACCAATGTGAAGGGGCTGTGACTAAGACATTCAATCTAATCCCTAATTAAAGAAGAAAGTTCCAAAACTATCAATATGATAATGTTCACATCCCACTGCAAAGCTACAAAAACACACACCGCCTCCTATATAGAACCAAAGGAACATGTATATGTTATTAACTAATTAGGAGTGTTTCCCCCAATTAGCTGTTTTCAAGTAACTGCTGTGAATTTTTCAGGAAGAAGTGGGTATTTTTACACTCCATATGAACCTGACAGAAAACCAGCTGAGCTATGAATCCAAATTTAGACAATTTGTCAGTTCACCTGACATTACAATTAAATTTTTTGCATTTTGTGAACTCTCCATACGTCTCCAAGGTGCATGTATCTATCAACGTTAGTTTCTTAGTAAATACTGTTGTCCCAGGCTTCTTAGACCTTAGTGCAGTCGTTTTATATTAACCTGCTCACAGTGTCATGTAAGCTAGGGGAAAATCCATTCAGTTTTAACTTGGCTATCAACAGGACAGTCTAGGCTAGGCAGGACAAGCATCTCGACTGGAAAAAAAATGTGAAAACTGCACAAGAATTACCTAGTTTCTACAGTTACTCAGTTTCACATATCGTTAGCCTCATAGCATAATAACTGAACTTGCACATAAATGGACAAAATTATGTGGACATGTTGAATCCAGGTGTTTCTTTTCTAACAGGGGTCTGGGATACAAAACAATAATGACAAATGTCAGAATATAGTTTTGTCTTGTGATAAATATATTATTCATTATTAATACTGATGTTTTTTTTTAATGTCACATCATCATCAACAGGACATCTTACAGCTGTAGGACATGATGTGTCCCAATATTTTTGACCATATAGTTTAGAAAC
This sequence comes from Apogon talboti, assembly GCA_037367365.1. Taxonomy (NCBI): domain Eukaryota; kingdom Metazoa; phylum Chordata; class Actinopteri; order Kurtiformes; family Apogonidae; genus Apogon; species Apogon talboti. Next base: position 6,791,679 of record JAPQRQ010000019.1, on the reverse strand, counting down.
ATCAATATTTCCTTAAAGTTTAATGGAAGACTTTTCTTCCTCACTGAGATGTGATGAAAGTAGGTGGTTAGTTGTGGTAGAAAATTATTATTATTATTATCTGGAGGTAGAACATTTAAAATCATAGTCATGGACAATGAATGTTGAGAGAAATTTAGTCAAATCCATCTCTGAGGCATTTTGGAAACAACGATAATAATTTAAACCAAACTAACCAATGCAACGATATTTATCCCAATATAAAACTATATTCTGACATTTGTAATTATTGTTTTGTATCCTAGACCCCCGTTAGACTTACTTTTGTCCTTATAGTGGATGACTTAGGCAATTATGCTATGAAGCTAACGATGTGTTGGTTTTGTTGTTATACAAATGTGTATATTTACATATTCATTACTTTTATTTATCCGAGACATTAATCGCAGCAGTTTTCAAGTTTCTGCCAGTGATGATATTGACCAGTTAATCAGTTATTGGCCTTTTTCTGCTCCAATGATCATAATTATATCAGCTCTCAACAACCCACTCTTCAGTATATGAAGCATAACAACACAGGTACACATGAACATATATTTTTACTCAAGTTGTGTCATCTCTCAGTGTTTCGTGGTCACTGCTGTATTATTCTTGACCTTCTGTATGTGGGCCAGGTTTTGCTGTTGGACACCAACCTATTGGGGAGAGTCTTTTATTATACTATATGTCACTGGGGATCCAGGTGGTATCTTGGCTCTTATTCAGACCTCTGATTTGTATCTACAGTGTATGTGCAATTTGATTTAAATATGTACATGTAAATATTTTTAGTTCCCATAGAAATACATTCCCTACAGTTGGCTGTATTTTTATATATTGTTGTATTAGAGTTATATATAGTCTCCCCATACATCATAGCATCGCTGTGGAAAAGCCATCTGTGTTGACACCAGTGAGCGTGCATTTACAGGGACGTTCCCCTGTGCTTATGTATTGATGTATGTACTATTTGTTCATTTATCTGTGTCTGTTTTTGGCTCTTAATCACCATAGAATTGGATGTGAAAGCTCAGGCTTCAGATTTGAGGCTCCATTAGTAATGGAAGTGCATCATTGCTGACACACACACAGATGTGTATTTCCACACACATCTCATCACTGTCAACCGCCTGCTGTGTCTGCCTCAGTAGTAATTGTTAGAGCAAAGGCAGAAAGGTGTCCATGAAGGGGAAAAATAGGGGGAGATCCTCATTTCTTAATGCTCAAAAGTTTTATGTGTATTTATAATGTGAAGATAAAGATGCTTGATGAAAAAAGTGGAATAATAAACATTAGTAATTATGTCCAGAGGAGAAATGGCCCACTGAGGTTCTGCCGCTGTCATCTTGACTTCCCACTCAAAGCTGTGACAGAGACTGTCAAATCTGCCCGAATAGAAACAAGAACTTTTCTATCTCTGCACTGTCAATATATGACACATCTTTCAGTGAAAACAACGCAAGAAGCCACCTACAAGTTGATGATGTGCGACTGTTTGGGCAATGTCAATGGGTTACATTCACAGCAACAGACAACAAACTGAGAAAACATCCATTTAGCATCTATCTTCCACTGCTTTACATGACTTTACAGTTGAGCTGTTACAAAGACCAGTATTTAAACTAGAAAGACTCCTGCCTCCACCAACGAGGTCAATGAGAGAAGGTAAAGAAAAATTACTTGGGCAGGATTTTCTCCTCCATTAAATGGTGTTGGTGCGTCATTCAAGCTGTTGTGGGCCAAATCCATGTGAATAGAATAGAATAGAGTATAATAGATCTTTATTGTCACTGTTAAGGCTTATTTATGTTAGCTTTACGTGCGTGAATAGGTTTGTCCGTTTCTAACCTTGTCAAACGTCACTGCCTTCATACTTCCGTGTGTCCAATGCGTTGGAATGAGCATTTCTCCATCAGTCCACCAGAGGGCGCCGCTCGTAATTGCCATACTGGCCAAATACCACGAAGAAGAGTAAAGTTTTTTGAGAAGAAAAAGAAGAAAGTCAATAATAATAATAACAAACATGGCGTCCACAGGAGGTTTTACTAATGCTGGTATTGAGAAGGGTAGTTGTCATAAATATGTTGGTAGTTTTTCACTCTATGAAAAGTTCCGCTATTTCTGGAAATTATTCTCTTAAAATCTCAACGCTGCCTCCACGGTTTGACGTGGTACTGCTCCGTATTCTCCATCTGGGTACGAATCCGCAAGCTCCCAGAAAACGGACAGAATTACGTACGGAATGTACGCAGAGGACGGACAGAATACTCTGTATCTGTCTGCGCCTTTAATGTAGAGCATAAATGAGCCCTTACAGGACCAATAAAAATCAGTTTAGTGGCTTTGTTTCTGTTTGGCAGCAAACACTAAAATGCACGAAGACAGCATAAAAATATCACACAAAATTGTATGGAAAATATATACAGAAAATGTATACAAAGACAGTATACGAAGCTACAAGGACAAAATACAAAAATATACAAAAAGCTAAATCTATACGACTGATACAAGAAATGTATGCTACCTATAAGTATATATACAGATAATAAGGGATATATACTTGGTAAAACAAGGAGTAATAAATAAGATCATGAAAAGAAACTGTCTTTTTTTCCAGATTTTAGGACTCTGTGTTAAGACAGGTTAACTCGCTTTATTATCAAAGTAGGGAAATTCAGTCTCATTTTACCCATCCTAATACACACAGCACCTAGCATTAGCAATTAGCATTAGTAGATTGCACATATTTGAACCAGTGAGCTGCCGTGGAAGGTGCTCAGGAACCAATTCCAGATCTTTGTCAGTACTGGGTGGCCACCCGTGCACCTCAGCAAGTTTTATTTGAAAGAATTTTGGATGTTTTCCAATATATAAATAAACACGTATGATTACAAAATGTCCAGAATGCTATGAAATAATTTTTGTGGGAAGACTTCCAGACTCTATGCACGAGTCTTCCACAAACTTAAAAATACTAGACCCCAAACACCACCCGAGTCTGCTGAAAACCAAGGGAGAACATTGATGGTCCACCTGTCTTTTTGTGGATTTGCCTTAAAAATTTAAAGGGGTCTACTTTGGACCATCAAGTGTCATGAAAATTAGCCTGGTAGTTTCCTTGTAAACCTGACAAATATGTAACCTCATTAATAGATGAAATTATACAGCAACCCTTAAATGGAGATGTCAAAAGGACTGTGGTAGAATAATGCTGTTGTTCCTGTAAACATATTATACATTCTCCTCTCAACAACACGTGGGCTTCTGTTTTTTGTCTCCAATATACCTCCTGTTGACAGAACTATCATCTGTCCAACTGGTTCACATCTTAGTCAGAGGTGTCTGTCAGTTTTCCTGAAGTTTTTCCCAAAATATGCAATAGACACAGAAACATTTGAGCAATGACTGTCCTTTACACTTAATCCTTTTACTTTTTGGTCCAGAAGTTGCTGCATCTTTTCTGTACATCGGATTACGTAGCATTTTATGTAAACTGCACAGTTTATATGATAGGACAACTGGTTTTTCCATTCTACAAACATTTATACACTTAAGCACACCGCCTACTATGTAACATTACACACTACAACACTTTGGAGCATATGTCACCAACATACATCAGGAAAAAAGTGAGTAAAGGTGTTTGTTATGAGTCTGCTGGAGGCTTTACGTTAATCATACACATTTGAGAAACAGGAAGTGAGTCAGTGAAGCTGCTAAAAATGTCCTGGTGGTGTGACACTTGTAAAAACCTCCATATCCTTTCCACTCTTTACCACTTTACATCTGCCTCTTCCTCACCGCGGTTGCTCGAATTTATTTCTAGAGTATACAGTTTTCTTGCTGCTCCACCAAACTGAAAAATTCTCCCCTCTTGTTTTCCTGCAGCCCTCTCCTCTCATGCTCTTATTCCATTCTCATTCTCAGTGCTTTGTTTTTGCAGTGCTGCGGAAAGGACTAGCAAACTATAGGAAAACACAGAAGCCAAGGAAAGCTGTCTTGGATTTGTTTTGTTTTGGTTCACTTGTATTGCAGACCAACCTTTATTATAAATATGGATTTGATATGGACACAGAGTTTCAGCCTGTAGTTGGACCTGTAGATCTACACTTCTATTCCTCCTCTAAATTGTCTGATAAAGATGTTAATACGATAATAAATGCACCTCCGGAGCGGCTCAATGTGCAGGTTTTCCCATTCATACCATGCCCAGTTTGCATCACCTGTTGCGAAGTGCCCTGAGCTCATTCTTCATATCTTTATATTTTCTAGATGGCAGCCCTGCAGAGTCCTTTCTATGGGGATAAGATGAACCTTTACTCACTTTGTAAGAAGATAGAGCAGTGTGACTACCCCCCTCTTCCTTCAGATCACTACTCAGAGGAGGTAAGCACTGTGCCACTCCGGTTGTCACAGTTATGGCACAAATCGGTCAATGTTTTAAAGGTATTCTTGTCTCTAAACACTCCTTTTAAGTCAGTTCATGTCGTCCCCATTGCCTGCTCCTCTTTTGTGTCTCTAAGCCTCTCTTTCTCTGTGCCAAAAGGCTGATTTTTACTTGTATTGACTAATAATGTTATTTTTTTGATATGTAAGTCGAGTCCGCCCAACTGCCTGAGCTACAGTACAGTATGATCTTACTCTGTGATCAAAAGGCCAGCTATGATTTTAACCGTTTGAAAATTAAATGCATATATCAAAAGCATCTGGCCGTGCTACAGAGTGGGGTGAAACGAAATAAGCCAGAGTGTCATGTTTCCCTAACTAAATGTTAAATCATCTGCTGTAATTCTGCGTAGACTTATCCTTGCTCAAAAATGTAATGTAGTCAGGCTGCGGTTAACGATCTCCCTATTGCTGATTGGTGGTGACGTGTGTATGAATGCACGTGGCTTTGCATTTGCATGCCCTCTTTGTGTGGGTGGCATTTTCTTGGTAACTTTTCTGTCTTTTTCTTTTAATGCTAATAAGTCCAAGTGCACACGCGTAAACTTGCACATGCGCTTCACTCTGCAGGTATTAGATCCTTTGTCGATTGACATTCTAAATCGTTAGTTTCTTTATTTGCATGACCCTAAAACCCTCAGTAGAAATGTCACGTCATACTTGAGCTATATTAAAGCGCCATACCAGAAGGTTTGCATGTTTAGCTCTTGTTTTTTTTACATCATGGCTAACCATTCTGCAACCCATGTTTTAATGTATTTATTCTACTGTCTCAGGCTTTCATTTGTTTCCATTTATCCAAACAGAATGGAAATCTAGTAGCAGACTCATGAAACTTGTGTAATCCATCACAGTAATAACCATGAAGTCTGTATTAATTATCGTTGTACCAGTTTTAATGTCGTGCAGAAACGAGTAGAAACCCATATGTTCGGTGGGAAATAACATTAAACAAGTAAAAGTACAGTACAGTGTTGGGGGTGCTGCTTGTAAAATTTAATACGTTACATATTAGTAGGTACCCTGGTAAATGTTAACATTACATTGGTACATTTTTGAGTTAATGTAACTTATTTCATTAAATTACTTTTCTAAGGCATGTGGTAGACAGTGGCTGCTTAGAGCAATGAGCATTGATTTGATTGGTCAACAAGATGTGACACAAATACAAACAGAACCATTAAAAATGACACTGATTGTTTGAGCAAATACTGCCAAGTGAATGGATCTTAGAGCTGGGCAGTTTTTTCAACATACAGACAACTCTGTGGTATTTAACTGAGTTAGTGTTTTTTTCACGGTCGGGCCCTTTGATAAGTCTGTGGCTTAATTTACAGTCAGGAGTACATAGGAACAGATAGAGGAGATAAAGAAAGATTTTCATTCCATCAGACATATGAAGCTTTAATAACCATATTTCCTAAACTCATGTCTGGAGCCTTTATTTTTTGGTTCTGCAGACAGTACCAGGCCTTTATTGGAAGAGGTTTGTATTAGAGTCAGGACATTATTTCTAATTTCCTCTAATTAAAAAGTGAAATTGTCATAATGGGTACAAAACATTATTTTAATCTGCTTCCATTCGCAAAGTTTATAATGTTGTGAAAAAGTGATTGATCATGAATTTTGTGCATGTGAGAGTAGAAAAAAATATAAGAAAGAAAAAGAAGAGGAAAAAAAACACAATGAATGTACAGTATTTACAAAAAATATAAACATACAAATGGATCTGCACATATGCATACATATACCCATACCTACATACCTATATGTAATCCACTTTTCTATAAGTGCACTTTTTCAAAATAAAAGCAATGTAGCATTCCAGTGAAATCTACTCAGCTTTTATTGTATGAACATCACCTGCAGTGACCAAAATCAGACAATGACGCCTCATATGAGTGATGTAGAACAACAACGTGTTGAAAATTCCTCATCATGTAATTGAATGTATTATATCAAACTTGTCAAAGTGAACATTGTGTGTAACTGGCCCATAACAGGTCAGGACCCAGACGTTTACCCCGCCGGTATTTCAGGACTGGCTTTTATTTGATCACGGTGTCCTTGTCCACTGCTGTTTTTACTGACTGGTAATTTGCCTTGGTTTTAATTTGCAGAAATACGGTAATATAAATTATACTTGGCCTCAGAAAATGTCAATATATGAAAAAATCTGTCAATAAATTAACTCAGTAATAGTTTTATAAATGCTATAAACTAACCTAAAACACTCAAGAGCACTGATTAAAACTTTTGAGTATTGGAGCAGTTATTTTTAGTTAGAATTTGGTCAAATTCGACCTGTAGATTACCCAGCTCTACTGTTTAGATGTATGTATCTATGTTATACATATAAACTTTTTACCAAAAAGAATGACCTTGGATGTAACCACTATGTAATTGCAAACTTCTTTTTTTTTTATTTTTATCAATAACCGTATATTTTTTGTAGCTGTGCCGTTTATTTAGTCATTTTATACATCTATCAGTTACATTTATTATTGAGTTTATCCCCAGCATTGCATTTAAAATATTCCAAAGTCTACCCAGTAACTAAACTATAGTAGAATCTTATTGCGTTTTTTAGGTAATTATTATTGTTATTATTGTATGGCTTCTGTCAGGTGTCCGTACAAATCCACAGTGTCAGGTTTAAGCAGTTCTTCTCCTTGGGGTCCTTATAGTCGGACACTAAACCCCGCCGACAGAGGAGTCCTCTACACTGTGGTATTTATCTCATTGGGTTGATAAAGGCTAATTGCGAGGTTCTTCAAGCTTCTGCCGAGTCTGTTTGTGTCTTTTCGTGTGTGCATGAGCAAATATGCAAGTGTATAGTTGTTACGGCGGCTGCCTCCCCTTCGCACACACCACGTCGAGCTTGTGCGTTGCCCCACATGTCACCCCCATCCCGGAGAAAGGGAGACAAAGCGAAGGAGAGAGGGAATGATAGAGCGAGAGACAGGGCGATGGAGAGATGGAGATGAGGGGGGTGCCTGCAGCGCCTGTCTGGATGTAAACAATGCTCCTGAAGGATCGGCAGCAAACTGTCAGCTGCTCATCTTTGTTGTGTCATTTAACCATCTCCGTCTCTAGATCG
>JAPQRQ010000019.1:6691145-6703434 GCA_037367365.1 Apogon talboti | reverse complement strand
AACATTGATTCACCACTAAAACCCATGGAGTTGGATCAGTGACAGTGGATGGACACACTGGGTTTATGTTCAGTTAATGATAGATTTTACTAAAAAAAAAAAAAAAAGCACTTATTCTTCAATTTTCTCCATTTTGATATAATAAACTTCAAATTTTCTCTGATCTTTTGCGAACATTTACATGATCTGTAAATTAAATACAGGAAAATACCTGATTTTCACTGAAAAAATGCAAAGTGCAGTGGATAATATAAAGGAATGGTGGTAAATCACTTAGGAAAGTTTAAATGTAGAGGGGAAAAAAAAGTCATTGGAGCCTCTGACCAATCAATGGGTCATATCTGATGAAGATGAAAAGCACAGAAACTGCATTTTACACCAATTATGTACATGTACTGATGGGATTAGTGGTTGAAAAGTATTAAACATTTTTAGGTCAGTGAATGATTTTGATCTTTAGGTCTAAGCAGATAAATAAATAAACAAATCTGTATCACTGAACATCAAACTCAAAGTAATGAATCAATAAATATAAAAATATAGGTGATCCTGTATGCTACTGTTAATTTCCTACTTTACCCATCTGCCACTATTGGAGTCAAATTCTTTACGTAGTTTGTGAAGTTGGCACCCATCGATCGGCCAAACCAATTAATCAATTTATCTAATTTCACTGTCTCAAACTGATTTACCGTTTTCTATGCAGAGATGTGACATACAATGTGTTAAATGAACCAGTTAGTTTGCAGAAAACTTTCTTTCAGGGCCAGGCTCTGCCTAATGTCTGTTTTCTCACACCATTTTCATCTTATGGTCATTGTTAGTGGCAGTTTTTAATATTTGACACAGGAAGAAAAAGACAAAAACAATCCCCTCCCTGTTTTATTTTACATTTTACTTAAAGTTATAGTTCTCCTAAATTTCCTGACATAACCAAAACAGCAAAGTCTCTCTCTACCTTATCAGCATCCGACTCTGCAGTATCACACAGAGATGGGGCTGCTGCAGTTGCCATGGCTTTTGTTGCTAGGTAACTATTTTTAGGAATTCCAAGGAGGCAGGTGCCAGTGAGGTGAGAGAGGACAGAAACCGAGACCCAGCTATAACAGATTAAAGGTTCATCTGAAGTTCAAGTTAAGTACAAAGCTTATAGAATAGAATAGTCAGAAATTTGATTCTTGGCTTCTTCAAAAGCAGTTTTATAAATGAAGTCAATTTGGAGGATAGTGTTGGTGATGGTAAAAAAAAAAAAATGTAGAATAGAATAGAATTTCTTTTTATGCATTAAGTCCATTTGGGAGATACTGTGGGTGATGTATAGTGTAAAATATGTACAATGGAATAGAAGAGAATCAGATGGGACTGGTGATGTGTTTATACTGGGACTCGTGGAAGTGTAAGGGTGTCATGTCAATGCTTCAGGGAGGGGCTAAGCAATCAGACTGAATATTCTGCTTCATGGTTGGCTCTCTGACAAAGCTCTAACCACGTGACAGGAAGCTCCAGCCAATCGGCGTTGTCGGGGCGTGGCCAAGGAAGCGTCGCTACCATCCAGCCATCATGCTAGTTGAAGAAGTCCTGTGCAACTAGCTCTGCTAACTCATGCAATGACAGCTTGGGGTTATTTTTTATGAGTGTAGCCTGTATTTGTAATGGAAAGTGGGGTTTAGAATGGAAGTATCAGCTTGTGCGTGAAAGGCTTCGTTCTGTTGGGAAAAGGACCCACTAAGACCGCTGTCTCCGCTAACGAGCTCGTAAGCTAGCGGCTAATCGTAACCCACTGCCTGCTTGCTATTACCAGCGGCACCACAGACAACAAGCGAAAGTCCACAAGTCGGCGGTTCGACGTTGGAGAATTCTACCAATATCATGGAGAAGGTATATTCCTCAAAGACATAAAGCTACTAACACTATCTTAAGCTTTAGTGCGTTTCGCCGAGGGAACAGGGCATGCTAACGTTAGCTTACTATAGTTAGCTGTTAGTTAGCCACACCTGCTCCTCCTGTTGGCATTCATTCACCAAGGCCAACCGGCATCGTTTTTGTCCCTTGAGCCGCTCAGCTAATTTACCACTTGCTACACATTCAGTGTAATGTCGTCGCCTCCGGTTGGGAGGCCACTGGGGACGGTATATGGATGACAGCGGGCTAACCGGCATGAATGAGCTGCACAGATGAGGGAACGCCCAGTACTGACTCACTCTACGGTTATCATCTGTCTACAGTCATATACAGACACAATACATATGTCTTGTCATCACATGTAACCATTAAAATACTTGTAATAGAAATATATCAGAGGAAGTATTCGGATCTTTTAAGTAAAAGCACTAATATCAGACTGAAAATCAGTTATCCATTCAGTACGTTATTAACTAACTGTTGTCAGCAAATGGTACAACTAACATGAAAAGTCCAATTAGTCAGACACTAAACAGATCTCTCTCAGTGTTTCCCTCACATATATGATGTTTATTAAACCTATAGCCTTTCATCATAAGATCGTCTACAGTTTGTTTTGTTGCTGTCCACAGGATCTGCAAGTTTCTACTTTTTATGAGCTCAGAACAACAGACCTGTTTTCAGTTTTATGCCTGTGTATTTTCCTTTAAATCAACAAAGGTTTTAATGGAGTTTATTGGCTTAAGAAGAGGGAGAATTTCTCAGTCCACAGAGGAACACTTCACCCTTCAGTTTATCACAGTCAAAATCATCACCTTTGTACATGGTTTTTCACAGGACCAGAATGGTATGAAAGATGAACGCTGTCCGACAAACACAGTAGAGATATTTATCTCTGAGATGTAGAGCAGTGTAGTAGATGTATAAAGTTGATTAAAATAAAAATACTCATACCCAGTAAAGTGCAAGTGTTTCATTATTGTACATGAATATAATATGTACATTACAAACACTTTTTTCTGCTCTTGATATATTTTGTCATTAACTTATACCAGTGTTGTTTTGTCCCATTTAGTGTTTGTCATGTGGGAAAACAGCTCGATTCTTTTTTTATATTTAGAATAAAGACAAGAGAAAAGACACTCAGCAAACAAATGGCTGCAAAATAAACTCACCAGCTCACTCTCTTCCTACAGGCTGATTTCTTGAAAGGACTTCCTGTCTACAATAAGAGCAACTTTAGCAGGTTTCATGCAGACTCTGTTTGTAAAGCATCTGTAAGTAGTCTGATGTCATATGTGTGAGACGCTAGACATTTGCTTCTTCCTTAACCCTTAAAGACCCAAAAAGCCACCACCAACCAATAGCATCTACTGATCTAAAATGTTTAATAATTATTGATCCACTAATCCTATCAATACATTTAATGGTGGAAAATACAGTTATTCATCTGTTCATAGTCATCAGATATGACCCATTTGGACATCAGAGGCTCCGTAGTTACCATGGAAACATCGTCATCTTCTACAACATTGATTCACCAGTAAAACCCATGGAGTTTTATCAATGACAGTGGATGGACACACTGGGTTTTACATTCAGTTATTGATATAGTTGCTGAAAAAGTCACTTTTTCTTCTGTATTCTCTACTTTGATATAATAACATTTGAATTTACTCTGTTTTGATGAACAACTACATGATATGTGAATGAAAAATAGGAAAATACATGATTTTATGCTGAAAAATGCAGAATACAGAGGATAATATTATAATAAATGGTGATAAATTGCTTAAGAGAGATTCAAGATTAATTTTGGAACTGCCACAAAAGTTGCACTGGGTCTTTATGGGTTAAGATAAATCACACAGACATTTCTAAAATATTTTGACAATTTGTTAAACTAAATACGTAAACATTGTATTATAATTGGGAATCTTGCTGTGTTGTGTTTCACAGAATCGGAGGCCCTCTGTGTACCTCCCGACACGTGAATACCCGTCTGAACAGAGTAGGTACCAACAGATAGTCACATTAAACCACACACTCGTCGGAACACTGTTGTACCTTATCACTCATCAAATGTAAATGTGATTTGTCACCAATGTGAGGGTTGTTTCTTTTCCCTGCAGTTATTGTGACAGAGAAAACTAACATCCTCCTGCGTTACCTTCATCAGCAGTGGGACAAAAAGGTGAGCACGAGCAGTTCCCCGTGTTTAATTTCTTAATTGTTTCTCCATTCGTTCCATAGCTGTTGCCTGAGTTGTTGTAGTTTTGAGTATTTCATTACTTTTCTGTCAGTTTGGTTTTTAATTTTAGTTTGATTTTAGGTGAGTTTCATTTTAGTTTCATTTTTACAAACTCCATTCCCAAAGTCATTTGAATCTTAATTTCACTGAAAAGTTTCTATCGTTTTCATTGTTATATTGAATATTAGACAGATAGATAGATAGATATTATTTGTCCTTCACAGGAAAATTGCCTTCACATTTTCACAAAAAAACCATCAACCCCAAACATATGACATGACACGAACCCACCCTCACAACCACATACACCCCCCCCACACACACACATATCCATCTAACACATTACAGTCTTTTTAACGAGTTATCTTTAAATGTACAGATAATACTGCTCTGTAAGATTCCATCATTACAGTTAAGAGGTAACAAGAGAGAGAGAGAGAGAGAGAGAGAGAGAGGATAATGTTTAGACTTGGCAAGGATGGGTCCATCAATTAAAAACACATTATGTTCAATGCAAAAATGTAAAGAGTTTAGGTCTTTCATCATCTGCAGTGCATCATGTGAAAATGTTCAGGGAGCCTGTGGTGAATGTCGTCGTGTAAAGGCCAAGGGCAGAAACACCGTTGAATGAGTGTGACCTTGGAGCCTTCAGCCGACGTCGCTCCAGAGGCACATACAATAAGCACATGGGCTTCTGTTAGTGGAATAATGGCTCACATGAACAAATTACCAATTGGAAATTTTTTGTTTTAGAAAGTGCTCCATGTTTTCTAGAAATTTGATGTTTGTTGAATTTTAGTTTTTATATAGAAGCAAAAAGCAGGATGAAGGAAGGTTACATCAGATATGATATGGTCCTACATTGTGTTTTGTTTTGTTCACTATGACCCTTTAACATGATTTTGAACTTTTTTGTTAGGTTTTTCATTCATTTTTCTTGTATTTCAAATATGATTTTTTCACACTGTTGGTTTTAGTTTTGACTTGTCATTAACTCTGGGTTTTATTCGTCTCGTGTTAATATTAATATTCGCCAAAGCTGGCCTTCAGTCTGTGAAACTGATTCCTATGATGTTACTGACTTCAGTCTAATCTTTTCTATTAAACAGAATGCAGCAAAGAAAAGGGAACAGGAACAAGGTGAGGGCGACAGTCCGGCGCCGCCGAGGAAAATCGCCAGGACAGATAGTCAAGAGATGAATGAGGACTCATAAGTGTGTGCGTGTTTAGTGTGTGTGTGTGTGTGTGTGTGTTTGCACATATAGGGCATAGCCAACTTAGAGAGAGAGCAGAAAGGATAATCCCACCTGAACAAAAACATCTGGTCATTCTGTACCTGTCCAAAAATGGTTGGCTCTAAAGTCTGTTTCAGATAAATGCCAGATTCCTGACAGGTTTGATCAGGGAGGGAACGTCATCCTGAGGGTTCTTGTGTCTGTCTTGGCCGTTCCCTGTGTGGGCTGGTGTGTGTGTGTGTGTGTGTGTGTGTGTGTGTGTGTGTGTGTGTGTGTGCGTGTGTGTGTGTGTGTGTGGGGTGAATGAATACTTAATTATGTGGCGGAATAGGTGTAAGATCAGCGATGGACTTGACAGATGAAGTCAGACACTACCCGTAAAGAGTCTCATCCTGGTACATGACTCCTGTAGCCTTCTGTCTCCTGGAGAGTCTGTCCCGATTTGATAGCGTTTTGTTACCGTTTTAATTTTATTACAACTATTATTGTTTATGTACGGCAATGAGCTTCCTGCCAGCCACAGTGCCCACCCTCTCGGTTTCACTGCCCACTCTGCAACCACACAGGGGCATTGCAACATTTCTCCACACTGTTTGAATCAACAGAACCAAGGATGCACTGTGAAGAACAGCACAACGTAGAAGCAACTCTTCCAGAAATCCCCTTAGATGTGTATTTATGGTGAATATGCATATCTCCATTTTATTCTGGGACTTGTGCTTATAGGATAAATGTTGTATCGGTGAACCTGAGAAGTATTTTTTACATCTAGCACCACCTTCTGGCTAATTACCTGGACTGGCTGTGAGTTTTAGCTGTTACTTCAACTATGTAGAAGTCAGAGGACGAGAACAAGCAGAAATACGGATCTGTGAATTGTGACCTTGGATTTTAAGTTGCACAACTTGGTAACAGCACAGGTTTTGAAGAAACATATGTATATGATATCTGAAAAAGGGAAAAAGAATACATAACATGTAAATAATTGCCAGTACCAGAATGGGTTTATCTGATTAAATAGCTTTGTGTCTGCCTTTTTGTAAAAAAAAACCCAAAAAAAAATGAAGGAAAAAAAAAAGCCCATGGATACAGTAGACAACAACAATAACCCTTGTCAAAGTAAAGAGAAAAGCCCCGATGCCCAGTGGATGTTATCTTGCTTTGCATGTCGATGTTTCACAGCCGGGTATTTTGTTCCTGGGGTGGCGGTTTTCTGTTGTGTGACTGTGGAAGGTGTTAGACTTAGAGGCCTTATAACCTGACATCATGGTTCGGACCCCTTTGCTCCCCCGGCTCAGGGCCCAGGATAGTCGTACCGATGATCCTGTAATGTGACGGCTTCGGTGGCTCTCCGTGAAGAGCCGGTGTAGATGAACACAGGGGGGTTCAGAGGGGGATTATATTTTCAGCCATAGAATGCACAATGAGCATGCACAGCGACGTGCACATGCCATCCTGCCTTGTTCCTCCGATTCAGTTTGTATTGGTTTCATACACTTGACACTGAATAAAGCTTTTTAAAATGTTCTTATCACTGCCCCGTGGAGCCTCATCAGAGCCCGGCGTCCGTCCTGTCCTCTCCATCAACGCTGCGATGTTGGTTGACAGTGTGGTCAGACGTCCTCCTACCTACAGTGTAATAACCCGTCTGTTCCTGAAGCGTAAAACCATGTTCTGCTTCTGCTCAGACTGTTTTACAACACCCTAAGCCTTGCCCCATCTCATGTGTGTTAGACAGTTATATTCCTTTTAGCTTTGCTGAAATAAAACTCGACTGAAACTGGGCTTTTGTCATGTGGTACTTGAACTCTGTGAAATCCATGCAGTTTTTATCAAAGCGTTTCTGTGGGTCCGAAAAAGACCTGGAGGCCTCCGGAAGGTCCCATGGTCATGAAATTATCTAAACTCATAAAAACTTAAGGTTAAGGTACGTACTTCTTAGTTGTGGATTCCAACTATGACCTTTTTGTGAAGTCAAATTAGGTTTAGGTAAGTTTGTCCTGATGCAAAACCTGTTAAGATGAAACATATTAATCCAGTAATCATCCACTGGAAAGATGTGATCTGTTGGCTGAGCTAAACCCTCTGTATTATAAGATCTGATCATTACTTTGGCATCATCTTCAGTTTGATTTAGTATACGTGATTAAAAGAAAGCAAAAACGTTCAGGGGAAAATAATTCATATCTCCTCTGACCAGAAAAAAGTCAACCACAAAAACTTGAATGTTTGGAACAAACTGTTGAAACTTAAAAACATTCTCTAACCATGAAAGACACTGTCAAAGGTGAAATAACTAAGCTTAAATAAATAGATGCGTATCATTTATAAACAACAGTATTATGGGGGTGTTTAAGTCACTGAAACCTCTTTTAGCTCAGGAAACAACAGGCACAAAGGGCTGTTTTTTTACTCACAGCATTCAAGTACCCAAGGGTTAACCCAAACATTTACATCACTAATTAAATCAGGGTCGCCTTCTGAAATCATATCAAAATCATATAGGAGCACACTGCAGTGTAAAGGAGAGAGCATGAATTATGTAAAAGAGAGGGGAGGTTGAGCATTTCACAAGGGAACTGGGAACAAATAGGTCAAACACAGTGGACCTCAACTGGATCAAATTTTACTGGAAAAATACTATGAGATTTTTTGTCACACCAGCTCAAACCGTATCAGGAACCTGGTGATGCATGCTGGAGCTGTGGGGGGGCGGGGCTAATCAGTTTCATGTCTTTGGGGATAGCCAAGCTGTCTGAGATCCACAAACATATTCAGGATGTGTTTTCATCTGTTTTTCCTTTATCATTTGAAAGTATCTGTCTTGGTAATATTGCATTGGACGACTTTAACCACAAGGACAAGAAACTGCTCTGTATTTTATTGGCAGAAAGTAAAAAAGCCATTACGAGCAGATGGATTAAACCTGAACCAACAAATGAAGACTGGATTGACGTTGTTCAAGAGATCTACATCATGGAAAGGCGTTCTTTTTCACTCAGATTACAGAAGGACACATTTAATAGAATATGGTTGGAATACGTCAAATCTGTGAGATCAGATTTTTTTCTAAACACTGTTATTTAACACAATACCTGCAGATTTATCCTTTTACTGATCTAAAAATTTAGGAAATAAGTGGCTACCCTGCCCCCGTTCAGGTTGGTTTTCTTTGGTTGATATTGTTAAAGTGTTAAAAAAACAGTTTTGTAAATCTTTACACTGTTTTGTAAACTGAATGTGCATTTTTAATAAAAATGTTAATTAAAAAAAACAAAAAACACTACACTGAAAAAAAAGAAAGTTTCTGCAGATGACATGACTCAGAGTTGTGCTGGAAGTCTGTGGTGAAGAGGAAAGGGGAAAGTACTGTCCCCTGTGGAGCTCCTGTCCCACTGACCACCAACCACATCAGACACAACACTGCCCAGACGGACAGTCCATCAAAGACACATGCTGAATCAAGCTGTTATCTTTGTCCTGAAGTTCATGGTTGTTTCAGGACAGTGCCTCACTCTGCACCAGCTCCAGCAGCTTGGCTTCATGGTCTAACAGTAGGTGTTCTTGACTGTCCTTCAACCCCTGCCTGCAGTTCACGTCTGTCTCTTACTGAAAAAGTATGGACACTGGGTTTAGGGAATGCATCAGGATCTGTCATTGTAATGACACAGCGGAAACATAAACCATGGACTACTGAGCAGCTCGGGTCCTGGAAACAGCAAGAATGGACAAAGACCACAGTTGTACAAAAAGGAAGTTAATGTACCATGTTTAAAAATAAGTCTCGATCTCCATTAATTTATTTTTAACTTTATTTATATTTCAGTCTTTATTTGCATGTAAAATGTCACAAGTTTTCTGGAAATGTTTTGTAGGATTTGAATGACATATTTTTGACAGTACTAACTTTGCCGTCACTCTGTTGGGAAGATTTTTGACATGCAATAACTAAATAAGAATATATAATTTTACCAAAAAAGATCAAATAAAAAAATCTCAGCTCATCAGCTGTGACAGTTAATAGAATAATATTTATTTCACAGATTTGTGAGTGAGTGGCGTCCATTCATCTTCATTTCCACTTGCTGTAAAGTCGTTTTTCTTGTTCTTCCTTATGTTACTTTAGCTGATGTTTGAGACTTTCAGAACCCAGCTGTTTGTGGACAGTCAGTCTGTAGTTCTGGTGATCAGTAATGGCACACACTGCCACCCTGTGGAGGAACAGCTGCACTACGACTGTTGAGTTCAGCCCATAAGGGTTTGTTATTAACTCTAGAGTGGGTCATAGAGTGTATACAGTCAGATAAATATAGATTAAATGAGACAACATAGGACCAACAAATGAAACTTGGAAACAAGATACAGGAAGGTTAATGTGAAATGTAAATGTGTCATCCTTCACTCGAGCTGTCTGGTCATCTTCCAGTTTGTCCAGAATATAATAGAATAGATCTAAATCAGTATAGCAGGAAAAACACATAAAGTGCAAAGAGACTATATAAAAAAAATCACACAAAATTATATAGAAAATATATGCTGGAAAAATATTAACAAGATACAAAAACTACAAAGAAATACTGAAATATACAAAAAGCCCACTCTGTACTACAAATAAGAGTAACATACAGGCAGTGGTTCCTATCCTACTAGTTACACGTCCAAATTGTATGTGTATAAATTTTCAGGGGCTTCACCAGTTTTACATATCTTTTTTCGAGCTTCAGGAGTATTTCATAAAGTTAATTTGTGTAAATAACTACAGTAATGCCAACCCAGTGATTTCACAAAATAGTAAAATAAAATGCTGAAACTGAAAAAATGATCATATGATTTTTTTATTTTTCTTATAGCTCTATGTTCATTTGCAATGAATTCATTACATACAAATATTTGTTTTTTGACCCTATAACTGAAATGTGCTGTTTTCTCTCAACAATGTATGTGTTTAAACTATTTGATTTTATAAAAGTATTTAATTCATTTTGTTCACTTTAGTTTAGGACTCTACAGTCCTTTAGTATTCTTTTTCTGTGAAGTATAAATGCTCACGTATTTAGATTCGTAGACAAGTACAATATCCGAATGATTATTGGTAATTAATCGATCGGTCAGAGCAGTAGCTGCCTCTCATACAAACTTACTTTCAGAAGCTCACTCTGTTGACCAAACATATGGGGATAAATGTAATTGACGTCCAATAGCAGCCAATCAGACACTTTGTTTTGGGTGACGTATTTCCGTTAAACGCTTCGGCTGCAGTTAAGCGCTAAACAACTGTCATTATTTATAAAGGGAGCACAAAGAGAGGTAAGCGGCTATTTGTCCGGTTTTATCCTTTAAATATACCTGTGTCGCGAACGAAAAACGAATAGACCCGTTATTAGGTGAGTTTAAAGGACTATCTAGCTGTCAAACAGTCGGTGTCTCATTCTCAACCGGATTACTGGAAGCTAGTTAAAACGGAAGCTAACCGGGAAGATGTTCCGACTTAGCATCCTCTTGTTACAACAGTTTAAACACTTATAGACTGAATATTACTCAAGTATGTTTGACTTAATGTGAGTTAGTAAGCAGGTTTACAAGGATATCTACATGTAGGTGAAAAATAAACCGTTCTCCTGTTGTATCAACGTTCCCGTAATGTTACATGTTCATCAGGCGTCAATAGGTGACACCAAATCTCATCTGAAAAATCTCATATTTTGTTTATTAACCTCACTCACTGCAAAGAAACTAGATATACATTATGAAAACAAGGTCAGTAACTGCTTTGATAATCCTTTATCTTAAGTTCGGTATAATTTAATGGTAAACGGAAACTTACATTAGAACTAAAACTAGCAGAAAAGGGTTCCTGAAATAACAGTAAAATATTTTTTTTCTACAACAAATGATGCACATGTACACACTCATACTTGTCTTATATCTTTATATTTTTCCAATATTTATATAATTTTCCTTATATTTATTGTTTTTCTAGTATTGTGCACAGGGAGTTGATTAATTATTTTTTTCCATAAGCTTTCATTGCATTGTTGACTGTGTTAACCCACATATGACAAATAAATGAATCTGATGTGATTTGATGGAACACAAACTGCAAAGTGAAATGCATTTGTAAAAGAATAAAATATCTTCGCAAGTTTGTGATCTTTAGTAACTGCTTTATTAAACAAAATGTTAGAAAACCTGGCTTTTACGACAGTCAGTAAGACAAGAGATACTAATGATATAAAACAGAGGGAAGTAAATAGTAAAGGGATTGCTAGTTGCTGCAGGTGTAAAAAAAATTTTGTAAAACAGGCAAAAATAATGACTTAATTGAGTATTTGTGATATAGAGCAGAGAAAAGTGATTATTAGATGTGTTATAGAAGTCATTTGATTTGATAGTTTGTCGGTAGTCCTAATAATCCATCTTCATGCATGCATATGAAACAGTTTACTCATTAGTGGATGATGTTTATTTCAGATTCAATATAACCTTATGATCTCTGTGCCCCTGCTATCCCAGGAGATTCTACCCAGAATGCCTCAGACTAACAAGTCAGTGAGCGGCGGCAGCGCTCCGGGCCAGGCGTCTGCCCTAGATCAAGGTGAACCTCCGCCAGCAGTTGTGGATGTGAGGGATGAGGCGGCCCCTGGAAATAGCCAAGGAGAAGCTGAAGGAGACCAGGGAGACCCAGAGATCATCAGATCACCCAGTGACCCCAAGAAATACAGGTGTGGCATTGTTAGAAAAAGTTCAGAGAGGCGAGGCAGAGTCGTTGGATTCTGGAACAAAAAGCGTTTACTTGCAGCAAGGAGTCAAGTACATACAGCAAGATGCTACAGCAGTTGACTGACAGCCATTGGACAGCTCAGGTTCTTATAGGTTACACAATCAGTTTTGCGTCTCACAA
>JAPQRQ010000019.1:6649571-6664009 GCA_037367365.1 Apogon talboti | reverse complement strand
GTGGATGTTATGTAGAAAAATAATTTTGTTACTTTCAAAAATAAAGTTTTTTTTAAATTTGTCTTAGAACTTTTTGAGTTACCCTCGTATAATGGCCACAATATAATGTGTATATACCCCCAAAACGTTATAAAGTTATGTATCTGACCACTATAAATCCCCATTACTTAGGAACAGATTTTGTCCAGCAACTAAAGAGTTACCTCTCTGTCCGGAAAAGCGTGCATTGTCCCACCCCTTGCTCTGGAACATTCTATCAGTATTTCCTCTTCTTTTTGACAGGACTTTTCAAAGACTGCAACACAGATAAAAGCAGAGAAATAGTGAAAAATAAAGTGATAAATAAGTGAAAAGGATGAACTGTACTCGCAGACACAGCCAGTGGACCTGTGACTTCAGCGTCTGCAGTCAGACAACTCCTTTTTTCAGACCTCATTGAGCTCCTTGTGGGAATTCACCCAACACGAAGCCAAAGCTTCACCGTGGAAGGTACAGTCAGACATTTCTTCAGAGTAAACTTGAAGTTGTTTCACTCTAAATATTATTTTATTTATTTATGGTCTGAAATGAAGCTGAAGGCTAAGACTTCCTGTTTTTGGTCCTCTGTGGACTGTTGTTTGCTTTTCGTGCTCCTGCTCCATTCCCTCCTGTAAACTCAACTGTTACACTTAATGCAAAGACCTATTTTGCACTTCTTTAGAAATGTTTACACTATAAAACATATATTTTCCAACAAGTAATTGAAATGTGAATTTAATTTATTGCTCTACTGCATTTTATAACAGTGCCTTAAGGAAAAAACTGTGATTTAACGTGAATATACTTTTAATGCAAAGTAATGTTGCAGAAAAAGTGCATTAGACACTAATATTACATTAATACATTTTTCATTGTTTTGTTTTCATCTGTTAGCATGTATTATGTTACAACAAGTCAAGCTACGGTCAGATACACTGTGAAACTTAAATATTAGATAACTTATGATGTTTTATGACTGTCTTTCGACAGGTCATTTTTTTTTTGTTCCCCTGGTTACTCCTCCGGATTGTTCGGACAGTTGATGGTGAGCCAACCCCTGTAGATGATCTGATTGGTTCTACTGCTGCACGGAGCAGCGTGGTAGGCCCACTGCAACGACAACCCCTTCCACACCATGTTACACCAACCACCCCTTCCCAATACACAAACACACATTCCCCTGTCATTAAGCCTTAAATCAGTATCTATCAGAAAGATTACAAATGGCACTCACATTCTGATAATCTTTCTCACACACACACACACACCCACACGCTCTACCTCTTCTTTTTTCCTTTTTATTTATCTGTTTATTGATCTTTTCCCCTCTTTTTCTTTTTTTCTCTTGTCTGTTCTTTCCATTTTCTTTATTATTACCATTTTCAATACTGTACAGGGTTCCCACAGATCAATTTAACTTGCCTTAACCTGTAGGAACCCTGTTGTAGTTTTAATACAGTTGTTATATATTATTAGTGTACTATTAGTGCTATTGTTGTTGCTGCCGTTGTTCCAATCACCATCATACACTTAATTTTGACACTATATTCTCACATTTAATCATAATTTCTAAATTCAATCCATTGTACACCAACAGGTGCAATGTTTATAATGGTGGAAAATAAATGGCACACATACATGCAGTTAAAAATAGTGTATGCAGGTACACATACAAAGTGGAGGGAGGCTAAGCAAGGGCTGAACCTGCTTCTCGAAGGGCGGCCCCTTCTTGCAGTAGGCTGACTAAACAACCTTGCTTGTTTTTAATGCACAGTATAGACACATAAATCCCTATACACATTTACACTCTAACAGTTTATTCTCACCATTAAAAAAAAATAGAAATTTACTTACCTATTATTTACCTGGTGAATAATAGGTAAGCATTACCTAGTATTTGTGTGTGTGTGTGTGTGTGTGTGTGTGTGTGTGTGTGTGTGTGTGTGTGTATATACATATATATATATATATATATATATACACTGTATATATACACACACACGTTATTTATTTATGTACTTATGCACTTACATTTTTTTTATTGGCCCGTTTTCCTCCTTTTTCCTTTCTCTTTTTCCTTTCTCTTCTCCTCACTTATTTTCAGTTAATTAATGATTATATTTCATCATACCCCTGACTTTTTGAGAAGCCCACATCACAACATTCACACCACATGCACATCCCACACACTTGACCACACAAAACATTCACACAACCAAGACAGGACACTGATCCGTACTACCTGGTCAGTCATACATTTTCTTTCTTTTGTACATTCCATGCTATAGCCTACATCCTAACCCCCTCCCTCCCCCCACATTATGATGACTTAATGTAAATATTGTATATTATTGTACCTAAGTTTTCTTATCACTTGCTGTTGCTTAAGTAAAGGTAAAAAAAAAAAAGAAAAGAAATGAAGCAATCCAAATGTGATCAAAGTGATGCCTTTCAGCTTTAAGTCAAGGGGATGTGTAAAATTATTGCATTGACTTCTACAGTTGATCCCAGTTAAAACAAAAACATGTTACAGACAGTGAAACTGTTATGCTCATTTTGCTGTGTTAAGTTGTTCTATGGACTCCTTTATCATCTTTACTGTCCAGTTTATCATGTGTGTATGTTGTATTATCAAACTGTAGTGCACTGGCAGAGCCCATGAGCTGGACAAGATAGGCATGTAATGATAACTGGTAAAACCTTTGTCCGCTTTGCTGTGATTGGAAATTATCCTTTACTGCAACGTTTGTGATTAGTTTTGAGACACACGCCTCCAGGAGCTATGTCATATATGATGTACTGATCAGTGTCTTTAAGGACTCCACCCCAGTACACTACTCAGATCCAACTACAATGTACACACTAGACTGGTCTGATTTATGCCTCTCATTCTGATATAACACATACCATGAAGCCGATGCAGGTTTTTATGTTTTCACTGTTCAATACTGACTTACAAGACATTACTGCATTCATTTTAATCCTCTTCTGTTGTAGTTGATCTACAATGAGCCACTCAACGAAGGCGGCACTGCCGCAGATTGAACAATGGACAACAGAAGATGTCCACCACTGGTTGACAGCAGAGGTCAAGGTTAATCAGACTTGTGCAGACAAGTTTGTTGAAGAAGAAGTGTCAGGGGAATACTTAATCGCCTTTGAGAAGACAGATATCCTGGATTTGGGAATAAAACATGGGCCTGCTGTCAAAATCAACTATCATTTAAAAAGGATAAGACAGGGATCACAACATGACCCACAGTTTCCAGTTTATGTTGAAAACTGGACAAAAGAGCAAGTGTACCAGTGGTTAGTACAACATGCTCGGGTGTACCCCAGGTACGCAGAACGGCTGCATGAGGAGGACGTGTGTGGAGACTGTCTAGTCTGCTTTGACAAGCAGGACTTTCTGGATCTGGATGTGAAGAAGGGTCCTGCTGGTAATATTTTAAAAGAACTGACCAAGCTGAAAGACAAACCAGAACCAACGCTGACACCCATCCCTCCTCCCACTGCCCCAAAACCCACTCAAACTGAACTGAACCCTGCACAACCACCACCACCCTTCCACAAAACTGGTGTGAAAAAACAGGAAATGAACAGAAATGCACTGGATGACACTCATATGTCTGTGGAGACAGTTCTAGAAGAGAACAAAACCCAACACACACAGAACCAACCAGAGCCAAAGCCACTGGGCTCAAAGAATGAAGATGACAAACAAAACATACTCCAACCCCAAATGACAAACTGTTGGGATGGGATGGTAAGTATGTACACAACATATTTCATGTTGTTTTTGGTTGATTTCATTTCATCTGTTAATATAAAACTGTTCCTGACACTCAAGTCTGCAACAAATTCAAGACACGTTGGAACAGGTTCAGTTCAGTGACAGGTGTGGAGTTTGTCTGGTTAGGGTTAGTTTGTCTGGTTAGGGTTAGTTTGTCTGGTTAGGGTTAGTTTGTCTGGTTAGGTTAGGGTTAGTTTGTCTGGTTAGGTTAGGGTTAGTTTGTCTGGTTAGGTTAGGGTTAGTTTGTCTGGTTAGGGTTAGTTTGTCTGGTTAGGTTAGGGTTAGTTTGTCTGGTTAGGATTAGGGTTAGTTTGTCTGGTTAGGTTAGGGTTAGTTTGTCTGGTTAGGTTAGGGTTAGTTTGTCTGGTTAGGGTAAGAACAATTAAAATCACGTGTACAGCAGAAGGTTAATGATACTAGGACGCCTCAAAGATCGAAGTTCATTGTCTGGGCGTTGTAGTTTCAGCTTAGGAACAAATTCTTCTGGAGCAGTGCTAGGTACAGGAGCAAACAGACAACAACTGTTGTGTGTGTTCTGTTTTCTGTATTGTTCCAACATTTTTGGAATGTGTTGCATGAATCTAATTTTCTAGTCTAATAAACTTTTTTTTTAATGCTAAACAGGTCAAAGATAATTTAATAATTACAACTTTCAGTTTTAAGTGTAAATGTTATTCTGTACTAACTTTAGTCTAACTTTGGGTTGTAAATCATACTTTTGTCTTGATATTTTGTGTTTTGTTCGACTCCAGACACTCCAGAGCAGTTTCAAGATTCGGGAAATCCTAGATGACCTTCTAAAAGAGGACCTTAAAACATTTCATTTCCATTTACAAGAATACCGCACACATGAGATTCCACCTATTTCTCGTGGAAAACTGGAAGGAAAGGACACCACAGACACCACAAAGTTATTGATTAGTCGCTACGGAAATGTGGATGCATTACAGGTTACACGAGATGTTCTTATCCAGATCAATCAGCGGGATCTTGCTTCTCAACTGGAAAAATATATGGGTAAGAATTTAAGACTATGGTTCAACCCAGTTTAGGTGGAGTGCAGCTGTTAAAATTGGACCTGTTATCCATGTTTCTTAATGTTTAATGTGAACTACCTGGACATCATGTCTGACATCACACAACTTCATTTTTGGAAGCTATGAGTGAAAGCTTTGGGAAACAGATGCATCTAAACGCCACAATAATGTTGATACATTGTCATATTTTAAAATTCAGTTACTAAATAATTGTCCTGCACATTAGTAATCTTTGGTAATTAACCAGTTCCTCCAGAAAAATGCATGCAAAAATCCTTGATTATACGATGGAATATGTGGGGGTTTCATGTGGTGAAATTGCGGGAAATTTGCAACAAACATGCAAAGTTGTGTAAATATGCGGGAACTGGAAAATTATGCGTTTTGATGAAAAAAACTGATTCTTGTCCCACACCCTGTTCTAACTAGGCTACTACTAAATGAAAAATGTCTAATTACATCCTATGATAAGCAAACATGTAAGCATACACTACATCACATCACTTCTCAAAATAACATTATAACTAATGCTTTGTTTAGACTCACATTACATAAATCCATTTTTTCCTGTATTGTTAATGTTAGAATATCAAATTTAATCAAAAGTCTGTGGGGTGGAATTGTTCCTTCTACGTCTAACCTTCCTCCTTTATCTGGGATTAGGACCAGGACAATGACCCAAAACAGACACTTACTTAAGAGTTTTTTAAATTTCATTAACTTTGGAGCCTACAACAACTCACAGTAAAACAGAGATTTTTTTTGCCATAGCTAAAACATTTTTTACTTTTTTTGTGGGAATGGTTTTAACTTTACAACATTAATAATCTAAATGGCCAAAAGAGTCACTCACTGGCAATGTGAGAAATGATGGGAACTGATTTGGCTCTAATTCAGGTTCAATATAGCAATTTATTTTAGTGTGACAATGAAAAACCATTCACATTTACATCCCGCTCTGTAGCAGCAGTGTGGCCGTGGAGTGGTGGGTCTCAGACTGATGCATGAGGTTACTGTGAGACTGACCGCCTGTGAGAGCTGTGAAACGGGGGAGGGGCTCATGGCAGCACCCACGGCTCGTTGGGGACAATAACTGCACAATGATACATGCTTTCATGCCGCATATGCAATATTTTTTAAACTTTATGCGGAAAAATGCAAGGATTATGAAATCATGCAAGCTCCTCATATTTTGCATAGTTTTGCGCGGAAATATGCCATGATTGCAGTGAATATGCACCCTTCTTGAAAAAATGTGGACCCCCACATAATGTGCGCTGTCTGCTTGATTAAGCATTGAATTATGCAATCGCAGAATTGCATTATTCTGGAGGGACTGATTAACCTGCCAGTGGCACTTTAAACAGGACCTGAAACAGTAAACACTTACTGTGGATCATTTTCTTTGTACCTGGGGTAATATATGGCACTGCAATTCAAGTTATTCACTTAGGTTTATAAGAAAAGTAGGTTGTTTTTCCACTTTGTCACCAACGGGGGGCATCATCTTGAAACCAGCTAGCTGATGACATTGGGAGGGGATCATATCCGCTGTTTGCTAGTTCACCAGTAGGAGTCACTGAAGCAAGCACATGATTAGTTAGGTCGTAGTAGGTCATAACTCACATTATATACACAGCACCTGGAAGCGGTTGTGGCTCAGGTGGTACAGCGGGTCATCCAACAACTGAAGGGTCAGCCATTCGAATCCTGGCTTCAACTGTCCACATGTCGAAGTGTCCTTGGGCAAGACACTGAACCCTAAATTGTTCCCAGTGGTGCCTGGCAGCGCCTTGCATGGCAGCACGGCCCACTGGTGTGTGAGTGTGTGTGTGTGTGTGTGTGTGTGTGAATGGGTGAATGTGAGGGGTTGTACAGCTCTTTGGGCATCATGAAGGTGTGGAAAAGTGCTATATAAGTGCAGTCCATTTACCATCATATAACATTATAACATGTTCATATTACAGTGATACTACATTAAATATCATAGTTAAAGTAACAGGTCTGAGATCAGGTTCAGACTTTCTAATGGGGCCAGATGCTGTTTGATCACATTACATTATCAGTGTTTCTGCTGGTAAGGTTTTACCATGGTGATGCGCCATGCCAAAATCCTTGCCGCTACACCATACATTTAATTTAAAAAAAAAATGCATGCGCAACGGTAACTTTACTTGGACAAACTACCCAAAATGCATTGCCAGAGACGTTCGGACTCATTCTGCGTTGCAGATGACTATGTCATTGAGTGTATCATGACTCAATAAATACCATTTTCATTATTAAATGTTATTATTAAATTGCAAAATGCTGTTGCAATGTAGTTATTTTCTTTCCTTTAAAGTGCAGATCAGAAACCCCCCCCAATGCATTATGTTATTAGTCTGTTTATGTGTAGTTAAATGAATGACATAATGTGATCAAGCAGCATCCTGAACCTGATCTCAGACCTGACACATTAATAAAAATAATAATAATGGATTAGATTCATATAGCACTTTTGTATTAACGCATACTCAAAGCGCGTACAATGGAACCGTTATTCATTCACTCTCACATTCACACTCTGGTGGTGGTAAACTATGTTTGTATCCACAGCTGCCCTGGCTGACGGAAGCGTAGCTGCAAATTTGCGTCAAACGGCCCCTCCGACCACCACCGAACATTCACACGCATTCATACACCACTGTGAGTAGCAGCACTGGAGGCAAGGTGGGTGAAGTGTCTTGCCCAAAGACACAACAGCACATGACTAGGGCAGAGTGGTATTCGAACTCCAAACCTTCGGTTATTGTGGATGACCTGCTCTACCTCCTGAGCCACGGCCACCTATTGACTATGATCATATTTAATGTAGTATCACTAATATTATGAACATGTTATAATGACATATAATGTGAGTTGTGACCCACAACAACCTCAAAAATCATGTTTACTTCAGCGACTCCTACAGGTGAACAAGCAAACACCAGAGATGAACCCAATGAGTGAGGTCATCAGGTAGCTGGTTTTAAGATGGCTGCCCCCTGCTGGTGACAGAGTGTAAAAAAACTCTACTTTTCTGATAAATCCAAGTGAACAACAACTTTAATTCCACTGCCATAAATTAAACCAGCTACAAAGAAAATAAACCATAGCAATATTGACTAGTGTTTCAGGTCCACTTTAAGAAAAACATACTGTGTAATTATCTGTCATTTAATTCTGGGGCTTCCTAATGACTTCATCGTCCAATCACTCATGTTTGATAAATTATTTCCATCACACAGTCAGCCTACCTACCTACCTACCTACATATGCTGGAGCCACAATTTCAACAGCCACTCAAATCCATTTTTTTAGATACTTTCAGGACCAGTTATAATGACAGGACTGTTATGCAGAGATTCTCTGTGCTTGTTAAATTAATAATGAACTCTATCATTTGTTCAGGTCCACTGAAGCTGCAGTGCCATTCAGATAATGCTTTGAAGAGAGAATCTCACCAGGGTGATAAACTGAAAAATCTGTTAACTTGTGGTGGGAACTCACTTGACGACTATGACGGATTTGTTGTTATTGTAAACAAAAGTCAACCAGGACAGGTGGAGCACCTTCAGTTTCTAAGTAAGTTGAAGCTGTTCTGTGTGTTAGACTTGGATCCAAACTCTAATGCTCCAGGTGGAGTGTGCCATTCCTACAGAGAAACAAGAGTGGCCAATCTGCACATCCCATCACAATATCAAGGGCAGACAGACTCCGTGGTTAAAAAACTGAACCTCTACCATCAGACCAGCTGGGTGTTCTGCAATGGAAGAAATGACATTGACGACGAGTCCTACAAAGAGCTGGATTATAAGAACTGGTTAAGGAAATCCTGTAGTGATGTAGAACACTTAGTTTCATTCATTTGCACACCTGATGTTCTTGATGGCAGAAGTCTCGTCGTATTCCTCCTACTTTCCCCTGTGGACACTGAGAAAGACCCCATTTTTGACATCTACAAGAGTTTCATCAAACGCACTGATGAGGAAAACGTCATCACTATATGTGAATCTCAGAGCACATACTTGAAATGGAAGGAGCTAATACAAGAAAAGTGTGACTCTGACATTGACCCACTATCCATATATGAGCTGACCCTCAGCCAGGTCAACGGTACTGTGATGGCACTGAGGCCGTTCAACCAAACGTGTGAAAAGCTTCTTCCCTCTTCTGACTCCAGTGCTGTTGTTCTGAAACAGAAGGATGAAGATTTGATGACAGCTTTAGACATTCTGTGCCTGAACCACTGTGAGAACAGACATGATGAAAACAGTTCAGAATTCGATGCCTTCAGAATTAAAGTTGAAGAGGAATTCTACAGAGGAGGGAAAGTCAAATGGTGGAACTTCTACTTCTGTGACAAAGATAAAGAGAGGCCATTTATTAAGAGGGACAAGTATGAAAGCCTGAAGAAACTGGTTAGAGGTCAGCAAGATTCAAACAACAATTGTGTTCTGCTCAATTTCTTCCATCATCCAGGATGTGGTGGAACCACCTTGGCCATGCATGTGATGTGGGACCTCCGGAAAGAGTTCAGATGTGCTGTGCTCAAGGACAACACACTGCCAAAAGCAGATGTTGCTGATCAAGTTATAAAACTCATGAAACTTGAAAGTGGGAAGCCATCTCCAGTTCTGCTGTTAGTTGATGATTCAAAAAATACGCAAAACGCTTATGAGCTTGTAAATTGCATCCATAAAGCTCGAGAGGATTATTCAAACAGAAATACAGATGATACAAAAAACAGCAAAGTCATCATCCTTAACTGTGTCCGCTCCCATAGTCCTAGAGAGCAGTACAAGCAGCAGAATCCAATGCAGTCTCAGTTCATTACTGCTTCACTGTCACAAGAAGAACAGAGGGACTTTGAGAAGAAGCTTAAAGAGCTGAAAGAAACTCATGAAAAGCCTGAAAACTTTTACAGTTTCATGATCATGAAAAGTAATTTTGACAGAAAATACACTGCTGACCTTGCTCACAACACACTGGAGAGCTTTGATTTCAACACAAAGAAGGCTCAGCTATTTGCTTTTCTTGCCCTACTGAACACTTACGTGGCAAAATCCGAAATATCGCTATCCTACTGTAAGGATTTTTGTGAGATGAATATGCTTCGCTGGCATGAGGACAATGTGTTGGACAGACTGAAGCCTTACTCAAACTTACTGACTACAGTCAGAGTCAGACAAAGGGGAGGCCGCAAAGGAGTCAGAATTCTTCACCACTTAATAGCAACTGCATGTCTGGAAGAACTGGAGAAAAGCTACTTGCTAAAAGTAAGCGACATTGCCATGGAGATTCTTGATAATGATCTGTTCTTCAGAGATGCATCTGTCCAAGGCAGATTCACAGTGTCCATTCGGCGAATGCTGATAGAGAGGCACCGCAAGAAAGATGGAGATGAGAGAGAACTATTTTCCCCTTTCATAGATAAAGTACACAACCAGCAAGGACGACAAACTGTCCAAGACATTTTTGAGAAAGCGTCTTCCAGGTTTGAGACCCTTGCATCCATTCCTCAAGCACTGGCAAGGTACTTGTATATCAATGAGCGTGACTTCCCAGAGGCTCTGAAATGGGCGGAGAAGGCAAAGAACAACACAGAAAACCCATACACCTTTGACACAATTGGGCAGATTCACAAAAGCAACCTGAAATCAAACATCGATAGAGAAAAGCAAGAGACATCACACAACCCAGATGACCTGAAGACCAACATCAAAATAGCAGAAAATGCAATTACAGCATTTAAAAGAGCTCAAGAGCTGGCAAGAACATTGGATGAACTAGAGGAGGAGACAGCTGATGATGACTCAGAGGACTACCCCAAAAACTCATACAATGTTTATGGCTATGTAGGGGTGCTGGATATTGCCTTTCTAGTCTTTGAGATATTGGGCAGACTGCCCCTCTTTGAGGAAAGTGATCCAAAGAAGAAAAAGTACTTAAAATGTTTTCTGGAGAAGGAAATTCCAATCACCAGCATGTATACGAGGGGCAATGAGATCAACAACAGATACATAGAGATCATCAGAGAAAATGAACACTTTCTCCTGAATTTGAAAACTGAAGTAAAAGACATATTTGAGCTTCTCGAGTGTTACTACACATATTTGAAAACAAACAATTCAGAATTTGATTTAAAGAACCGCTCAACAGTCACTGGTCATTTCAGAAAGTATGTGACACTTTTTTGCACTGAACCAGAAGAAAAGAAAAAAGAACGACACAAGAATCCAAATCTTGGTGTGAAAATCGCTATTGAAGAGCGAAGACTGTTTCTGGAACAGAAACACGCAGACACATTTGCAGGGATTCTTCAGCACCTTGACAAACCTCCTCAAGAGATCGAGAAGATCACAGAATGCTACGCATTCCTGCAGGAGCAGCAGCAGTTTGTCAACAAAAGCCAAAAGACCAAAGAAACAACAAATTACCTTCTGTCAAACATTGTTCTCAACTGTTTGAAACCCACATCTGAACATGTGAAGGATTACGGCTTCCTCTCCACTTTGCTTCTGAAAACTCTGCATGATGTAGGGCTAAGTTACCGTTTTCCAGACCCCTATTACCTGGCTTTACTGTTGTTTTGGCCAAGTCCTTCAGGGCAAAACCCAGAAATTGGTAAATATGTTAGTGCGATAAGAAACTCATCTCGCAAGCGGCTGAATTTACTGGTCAAAAACAGAGGCACAGTTGCTCATGTCTACCTGGGGAAAGGAAAGGGATTCAAGAGGCTTGTCTCTAAACCCCAGCTGGATGACAATTTCAGACAGATGCACCGTGGCACCTTGGCACAACTTTGGCGAAGTGGAGATATTTTTAAATACGAAGTCATCATCAACCGCCTCCATCGAGTCAGTGGAACCATTGAGCAAGGAGAGGTCTATGCCGCCTATGGAAATCTGAAAATCCCTGTGCACCCAGCTCTTAATTCTGCCATAAGAAGTGGTTGCAGCACTGAGAAGGTTTCCTTTTACCTTGGTTTTGCCATTAATGGACCCCTTGCTTACGATATCCAGTATGAAAATTAAGGCAGCTAACTTTACAGACAAAAACAAGTCCCTGTCCATAAAGACACACTGACAAAAGTTTTGGGGACAGAAACTTATTATGCTAAACAAAACTGACTGCAGATGTAAATCCTCTGATCTACTGGTGCACCTCAAGGATGTGTCCTGTGTCCTCTGCTGTATATACTGAACACCAATGACTGCACCAGTATGGATGAAAACCAACATACTGAAGTGTACAGGTGACACACTTATAATGAGCCTGTTGAACAGTAGCCCATGATCGCGTTATTTTTATTTTATTTTTTTTTAAATGGTGTCAAGAATCATTTTTACCTTTTTTTTTATTGATCTTTTTTTGAGCAATGTAACAGTACATACATAGAAGTGGGATTACAGTGCAAACAGTATACATTGCCTTTTATATTATTTTTTTCTCCATGCGCAAACCAAAAGAATCATTTTTACCTTTGGATGTTTCTAAGACTGTTTGTATTATATGTGTATTGATTTTAGACACCCACAGCCTTCTCCTGACAGCACAGTTATTGAAAGACAGAATGTAGAAACAGTTGAGTCTTATAAGTATTGAGGGACTACATTATACAATAAGTTAACACTGACGGGCTATTGGTTTTATTTTTGTGCTGTCAAATGTTTTACATGTGTTATATTGTATGTTATGGTTTTCATTACTGCACAACTAGTTGCCAAAATAAAATAATTGATTGAAAATGCCATTCCTGTATATTTTGAATATTTCTTTTTAAGCTTTTTCATCATTTAAGAATTTTTTTGTTTTTATCTAAAGATGCACCACTTCTGGCAGGGGCAATATAATACACAAAACAGCCTGTAAATATTGTATAATAACCTGAAAAATAAACAACCGCTGATTTTCTTGCAGGAGCCTCACTGACCTACACATCAATAACTACATTTTGGTTGACTACGAAACGGTGAAATAGGAAAAATGGATGTGAAGTTCTTTGAGAAACAAATGTTTTCTAATTTATATGAGGCTTCTGAAATGTAGTATCTGTGTGTGCAAATTCCATACCAGCTTTAGAGTATGGGTCTAAATTCTTTTCAGGTATTTATGCCTTTGTGAAAATGTTTTTTGTATTTTTGGACCATTATGCTACTCATAGACCTATACTTACAAAATATTGTGTTAGGATCTGAGCAGAGTGAAATGTGTTACACGTCAACTGTACTATTTGACAGATGTATTTGTGTATTTGTTAAGTAAAACTGGGTCTTGTGAATTTCTGAGTGTTGTTTGTGTTTGTTTCAGTTGTCCGTTGCCTTCCTGTAGATTAGGTTAAATGGTTCTAAGAAACTGTCTAGTGCATGTTTGAAGCTTAACAGTGGAGATACAGAAGGCAAGCTAAAATTTAGACAAATAAACAAGTGGGTGAACAACCTGTACATCCATTCATGTGTTCACTGACCTGTTTATGAAGGAGTTAAGCAGTACAAGTCACTAACCAAGATGCTTTTCATGGATTAAAATCAGTACAGGTATGTAAGAAGTGGAATAGTTTGACTGAAACTGACCTTAGCTGGATGAAGTATGAGGTCTGAATGCTTTGTAGGATTCATCTGGGAGAGACAGATGTTAAACTCCTCCTTGAACAGCTGGATAGTTTGGTTTCTTGTAATGTTTCTGGGAACGTTCCTGAAATAGAAATTCTCTGAATTATTGACGTTTTTCACACATTGTACTTTTTACTTTACTACATTTTTGAAACACAGCTGGAAAATTTTGTACTACAAGTGAAAATAATAATGTTAATTGAAATCACACAAGCAAATGAGATCATGATAGGAATTTACCATTTTGACTGAACTTTGATAAAACTGTCAAATGTTAATGTCCTTAGAGAAGGTAGTGACAGGGGCTTGAAATACTGCCAGGGTTCCACGTTTCTCTGCATGAACACACCTTCACATACATGTTTAATTCTACAGACTAACCTCTGATTCAGGTTCAACAGCAGTCTGACCAGTTGATGCATCTGTTCATGCAGGTCACTGGTAAACTTTGGTTAAGAATAGTAACTAAACCTTAAAGAAATGTATTTGTTTAGCTACCTAGCTACGCTAAATAATAACATTATTACAATACTATTCAAAGTATTTTCATGTAATGGCAAGTAACTTAAATGAGTAAATGTAACTAAGCAAAGCAGGTGGTTGCTATAACTTTAAGTTGTAAAAATGTCCAAAGAAAACATTTATTTCTTCCTTAATGCTTTCTTGTTGAGCCTTACCTTAGAGATGTTTATCCAAGTTGTTATGGAGAAATTTACAGTTAGTGGTTTGATCAGCTTCAGGACCACCTATCACACACAAATAATTCACACAATAATTACTGTGACTTTTCTGTTTGGAGTCCAGACTCCTCTCCTACAACCCTGACTCTGAATTTACACATACGAGGGTAATTCAAAAAGTTCTAAGACAAATGCCATAAATTCAACCTGAGTCAAATTAGTTCAACAAAATTCTATCAAGAAGGAATTTTTCAGTGGAAACATCGCTTGCAGA
>JAPQRQ010000019.1:6612434-6622960 GCA_037367365.1 Apogon talboti | reverse complement strand
TCGGGTGTAGGATTATTGGTGTCGGGTTCGGGTGTAGGATTATTGGTGTCGGGTTCGGGTGTAGGATTATTGGTGTCGGGTTAGGGTGTAGGATTTTTGGTGTCGGGTTCGGGTGTAGGATTATTGTTGTAGTCGGGTCAGGGTGTAGGATTATTGGTGTAGGATTATTGTCGGGTTCGGGTGTAGGATTATTGTTGTTGGGTTAGGGTGTGGGGTTATTGTTGTAGTTGGGTCAGGGTGTAGGATTATTGGTGTTGGGTCAGGGTGTAGGATTATTGGTGTTGGGTCAGGGTGTAGGATTATTGGTGTTGGGTCAGGGTGTAGGATTATTGGTGTTGGGTCAGGGTTTTGGGTATTGTTAGGTTAGGGTTTGGAATATTGTTGTTGGGTTTAGGTTTGGGGTATTGTTGAGTTTGGAGTTGTTGTCTGGTTTGGGGCATTGTTGTCGTTGAGTTAGGGTGTAGGGTATTGTAGTAATAGTTGTTACTGTTGTCATTGTCCGTATTTACCCTGGTACCTGCAGTTCATACGCTATGTTGGTTTTCTTCTTTCAGATCCTTTTGCTTTAAAGAGGAACGTGGCTCGGAGTCTGAACAGTCAGATGGTGTTTGAGTACATCCAGGAGCGTTTCCGCATGGCGTACAAATACTTTGCCTGTCCACAGAGACGGGGCAGCAGAGGGCGCCAGAGAGCCAGGGACGCAGGAAAACATAGAGCTAATTTGGAGGGACCAGAGAAGAAGAAGGAGGAGGCCATGGATGCAAACGATGGTAAAGGAAGGAATATGGAGCTGGGGTCGAAAGACGATGAAGAGACAGAGAGCCTTGATGAAGAAGGTCAAGATCCATCCATGAAGAACGAACAGAAGATGTTAGAGTCTGGTCTCATGGAACTGGTCTTCAATGATGACAATAAACTCACAAAGAGGTCAGAGGTCACAGCACTTTCCCCAAATGGCCTGCTGGACAGTGAGGAGGGGGAGGGGGAAAATGAGGACGATGGGAAGGAGGAAGAGAAAGATGAGCTTGTTCCATCAGATGATCTTCACTATGTGTTTGATAAGATGATCTTCACTGGAGGGAAGGTAACACAGCAACAAATACAAACTCAATAGGAGGGTTGGGTTATCGGTAACATTAGCACCATCAACAAGGCAAGAACATCCATGAGTCTGTCTACATGAACATAAACATCCCATAACTTGGAGAAATCAGATCTGATGCGTTTACATACACTTCAGAAATATGATAGGGTTATCAATAAACGTGTTAGATGTTTCAGGTAGAATCAAACTTCCTGTTTTTGTCTTCTATGCCCGTTTGACTACGTCACTTCAGTTTTCTGTGATTCAGTTGTTTGCACATATGCAGTTGTAAAAGAACAAAGTAAATCGGATTAACAGGTATACATGCATGAAGACAACAGAGTATTGGGGACAAATCCAGGTGTGTTAATACAATGGTGTGTTTGATGTCAAATATATGTCCACTCTGATGGACATACAGCTCCATTGTAGTCTGATCAGACCTGAGAACCTTCTTCTAGTTGACCTTGGAGTCTCCTCATGTCTTTAGGTGAGCTCTAGTCCAGATTCCTTCATCAGTTCTTCCTCTTACAGCTTTGACTGGTGAAGAAACAGACCAACAGTTGTTGTCTTCACATTGTGTCCATCAGAGTGGTCCTGGGGTCTGGGTGTCCTCCTCAACATGTCCTTCATGGTGTCTCAGTTTGTGAGGACGTCCTGCTAAAGGCAGATTTTACACGTTAGATTCCTTCCATTGTGTCATAAGATCGGTTACTTTATAGAGTGAATACTGTGAAGTCTAGGCTCTGAAAGCCTGAAACTGGACAAACTGTCCCATGGGTTAATGTTAGGTCCTGAAACTGGACAAACCGTCCTATGGGTTAGGGGCTGAAACTGGACAAACTGTCCTATGGGTTAATGTTAGGTCCTGAAACTGGACAAACTGTCCTATGGGTTAATGTTAGATCCTGAAACTGGACAAACTGTCCCATGGGTTAATGTTAGGTCCTGAAAGTGGACAAACTGTCCTATTGGTTAATGTTAGAGCCTGAAACTGGACAAACCGTCCTATGGGTTAGGGGCTGAAACTGGACAAACTGTCCTATGGGTTAATGTTAGATCCTGAAACTGGACAAACTGTCCTATGGGTTAATGTTAGATCCTGAAACTGGACAAACCGTCCTATGGGTTAGGGGCTGAAACTGGACAAACCGCCCTATGGGTTAGATCCTGAAACTGGACAAACCGTCCTATGGGTTAGGGACTGAAATTGGACAAACCGTCCTATGTTCTGTTTGTTGTATTTGCTGAATTAATGCAGCTTAGTCTGTATCAGTTTAGTTGAAGGCTTTTTTTCTTCTTGCTGTGTCTTTTTCTGTCTCAAACTAATCAGAATTATTTGTCATTGGTAACATTACGACATTGACCCTGAAGGCGTCTATTTTGTGTTTCCAGCCTCCGACGGTCGTGTGCAGTATCTGTAAGCGGGATGGTCACCTGAAGGACGAGTGTCCTGAAGATTTTAAGAAGATCGAGTTGAAGCCTCTTCCTCCGATGAACGACCGCTTCAGAGACATCCTGGATGGACTCTGCAAGTTGTGCTACTGTATGTCACCTGCAAAAGCATTTACCATTTACCAGAGGCTGTAACAGTAAACAGAGGTTAGGGTTAGCATGGTAGCCATGGGTTACCATGGGTCCGTTCAACAGGAACAAAATCCCAGAAGCAGAACCACAGTTTTCAATATGTATTTTGAGTTTTCTTGTGTAGTACTGGGGTGGCTATGGTTCAGGAGGTAGAGCAGGTCGTCCAATAACCAGAGGGTTGGTAGTTTGAATCCTACTGTCCTAGTCATATGGTGTTGTGTCCTTGGGCAAGACACCCCCCCTTCTTCCAGTGTTATTCACACTGCAGTATCAATATTTGGTGGTGGTGGGAGGTGCTGTTGGTGTGAATTGGCAGCCATGTTTCCATCAATCTGCACCAGGGCAGCAAACCAACAAGAACAATGAGTTGGGGAACAGGAAGTTAAATAAACGCATACATACATACTCCTGTAAGCACAGCTCTCATAAAACCAAGACATCACGTTTTTAGTTAGGCTAACCCTAACCCAGTTAGGCTAATCCTTACCCTAACCACTCCTGTTCCCAAAGCCAGGACTGGTTTGTGGC
The DNA here is from genome assembly GCA_037367365.1 of Apogon talboti. NCBI lineage: Eukaryota > Metazoa > Chordata > Actinopteri > Kurtiformes > Apogonidae > Apogon > Apogon talboti. Next base: position 6,619,761 of record JAPQRQ010000019.1, on the reverse strand, counting down.
AGGTTGTTGTTACCCTGACCACAGCTCATTTAATATGATGAAACCTGTTAATCTGCATATTCATTCTGCTCTGACATTGTATTATATTTATTATTAACAGCTTAATTTATCATTAGTTCTATATTATATAGTATATGAGCAGAATTATTGTTAAGGCTTTAGTCTGGTGTGTAACCAATCAGAAACTTTTCCCATGAATTCAGAATAAATCAATAAATTAATCAGCCAGATTTTATTTATATCAGTCCCCCCAGAAAAACGCGATCATGCGATTGCATAATTCAATGCAAAGTCAGGCAAATAGCACACATTATGCAGGGTCTGCATTTTTTCAAAAAGGGTGCATATTTCAGCAATATTAGCATATTTCCATGCGAAATATGCAGGCCTTACATGATTTCATAATCCCAGCAATTTTTTAAAAATATAGCATTTTAACTTGACACTGGTAGTGTTGTAATATGTGACGCACACCATCATTGGCTGGCACATCCACAGGAGGTAAACCACTGTTGCCAACTTGGCGACTTTCTGGCTGAATCTGTCAAATTCTGAAATCCTCTTGGCGACTTTTTCAAAAGTGACTAGAAACCAATTTAGTGACTTTTTCTGGTGTTCTATAGACTCTGATGTGCAAGCACATTTCATTCTGAAGTTACTGTCCTCGGCGAAACACAGGTGCTGCTGTGAGCCCCTCCCAGGGCTCTAGAATGCGACCTAATTTCTCAATCGTGCAACTAAAAAAAATCTGAGGTCGCATTGGTGCAACCAGCTGTTGGAGCGAAAAAAAGTCTTTGCGACTCTGAAAGTCCTCCCTGTGGTTCAACAACAGACACACATAAGGCCCATATGGTGGTCTAAATCAATCAGAGGAACTGCTGATGTTTATTACCCAGTTGGCTCTTAAGCTCTGCGGCTAACATTAGCAGCTCAGTGCTAGTGGCTGCAGATGGAGCCTCAGACAGCCGGTCCTCAGGCTGCCCTCCCCCCAGGGGAATGCGGACCAGCACCTCAGACCCGGGGTGCCGGTCCACTATAGAATGACAGCTGTAATGTCATTCTATAGTGGTTTTAGTGGTTCCTTCATGGTTCTGGTGGTTCTAGTGTGGTTCTAACGGGTGTGATGTTTGCAGATGAACTGTCGCCTACTCACTCTGAGCAGCAGAAGAGGGAGCAGATCCTCGCTGGTCTGGAGCGTTTCATCAGGAAAGAATATAATGGTGAGTGAGAATCCCTTCATAAGAGCAGTCTACGTTCTCCAGGAGTGAAGAACCACGGGTTCTCTGGTTTGTGTCTGAACCTGATCAGACCAGTGTCTGAGGTAGAATGTGAGATGTTCTGGTTGTGACTGGACTCTTCATTAGGCCATGCGGGCTATTACATTGTGTGTTGTTTAATCTTCAGATAAAGCTCAGCTCTGTCTCTTCGGTTCCTCAAAGAACGGCTTCGGTTTTCGAGACAGTGACCTGGACATCTGCATGACTCTGGAGGGTCATGATACTGCAGAGGTAAGCAGCTTTTCACTGAGTTTTCACTTGTCTGAGGTTCATTATGGTTCAAAGGTTTTATATAGATAAACCTGATGTTTTTTCTGTCTCAGAATGAGGTGTAGTTTATTCCATCCTTGTCACATGTTCCACATGTTCAGCATTTGACCCCAGATACAATTTAAAAGCAGGTTAGGTGAAGGTTAAGGTTAGTCAAAACCTTTGATAAAGCATTAAGGTTAAGGTTAGTCAAAACCAATAAGTTATTAGGGTTAGTTAACACCGTTGATAAATTGTTGGGGTCAGTTAACACCACTGATAAGTTATTAGGGTTAGTTAACACCGTTGATAAATTGTTGGGGTTAGTTAAAACCATTGATAAATCATTATTCCTATACCACTTTAAATGTTGCTTCCTTCACTGGGTTCCAATCAAATGCAGAATTGTTGACATCTTTACAGGTCAACATGTTTCATGATGGGTTTGGTTTTCTGTTTAGTTTGTGTGCATTGGTTTTATCGTATTTGTGAAGCACCTTTGGTCTATGTGTTTTAAAAATGCCATTGTAACTGTCCTCTGGCGGTAAGGGAACGTCATGAACATGTAACAGCAGGTACAAATAACTGAATGTCTAACCCCCATCCACTCAAAGAAAATGTCTAAATTATATTTAATGGTTTCTGGGTTTTTTTGGCGCTGATTCTTCAAATGTGGACTTGAACCAATGAGATTTGACATCACTGTGTGGAAGTTTGACCCTTGAAGAAGCGTTAGGGAGTTTGTCATTAAATATTCAGTTCTCTGTGAACAGAAGCTGAACTGTAAAGAGATCATCGAAGGCCTGGCCAAAGTGCTGAAGAAACACACAGGTGAGCTGATGTTTGTCCACTTCCAGGTGTTTGTGAGTATCGAGCAGGACTCTGATTGGTGATGTGGTGGTTTACAGGGTTGAAGAACATCCTGCCCATCACCACAGCCAAAGTGCCTATAGTGAAGTTTGAGCACCGACAGAGTGGATTAGAGGGTGACATCAGCCTCTACAACACCCTGGTGAGCATCACACTGTACATACTCTATGTACTACAATACCCATGAGCCTCTGCTGCTGTGGAGGACAGGCCTCATGGCTGAATCTGGAGCAGCATTTGACAGAATAAAGCTCCTTATGGAGTCTTAAAACAAATACAAAACCCCAGTACTGCAGTAACAGCTGTGATCAGTGTTAATGCTTTGTGTGTTTGAGGCTCAACACAACACCCGGATGTTGGCAACGTACGCTGCTCTGGACCCTCGAGTTCAGTACCTGGGTTACACCATGAAGGTCTTTGCAAAGGTCGATGTGTTTTCTATGCTTGAAGGTCCTTAAGGTTTTTGTGGCTAGGGTTATTGGTTGTTTGACTGATGTCCTCTGTTGTCTCAGCGCTGTGACATTGGGGACGCGTCCAGGGGAAGCCTGTCCTCCTACGCCTACATCCTGATGGTACTTTACTTCCTGCAGCAGAGGCATCCTCCAGTCATCCCTGTCCTACAGGAGGTGATGTCACAGACCTCATGACTGTACTCAGGATTAGGGTTATGGTTAGGGTTAACCATAACCCTAACCATAATGGTGTGAGGATTAGGGTTGTAATAATGTCATGGTGTTACGATTAATTGCGATTTTAAACCTCACGGTTAATTAATCGTCAAGGCTGCCAAAAACCGTCTCATAAAATACAGTAGATTAAGAGTGGAACCAAACACACGCCAATATGCGCTTCCCACATGGAACGAAAGCAACATTACACAAGCACTGCTTTCAACATTCCACTAGTGAAAATGACAGAAGGAACCAGCTGACCACCTTTCACAGGGGACGGGCCTATGTCTGAATTGTCTTGACCGTAAATATATTTTCGATGTCAGTTCACGTTGGTTTCCATAGGGTTTGTGTTTGCTACCGTCATCTACACAGCTTCAGGCTACCATTGTCCAACCCATTGACACCCACCTGTCTTTGGCAGAGTCAGGCCATTGTTCTCCAGTTCAGACTGTCATACAGGCTTCAGGAGGGGTCACTTGGGAATTGATGCAGTAAACACACTCTGTTTGATCACAAACTGCATAAAATAGTCTGATGCACCTGTAGAGACTACAGCCCACATTCAACAGGTAGTTACAGGTCCAACTTTTCACCTCATGCTCCAATGAATGTTTCAAGTTCCAATAAAAAGTCACAGCCCTATTAAGTACAGTTGTGAAATTAATTTGCGCAAAATAATCGTAGTAATTCTGAAAACTGCAATTATTTCTCTGACGAAAATCGTAGCACCAAAATCTCTAATCATTACATCTCTAGTGAGGAGCTAGAGGAGCTAATGCCAGTCTGTTTGACATATGTGCAGATATTTGATGGACACACTGCTCCTCAGCGGATAGTGGACGGATGGAATGCCTTCTTCTTTGATGACCTCGAGGATCTGGTGAGGTTTTTTTTTTGTTTTTTTTTTTATGTGTCTTGAGTGGTCCATTCACAGTGGTCTAGTGCTCCTTCAACTCCAGAGAGGAGATGATCCAAATCCCAGAAGTCCTTGTTCAACAGGTACAGGTGAAACCACCCATGTCCTCCCTGTCTTTGGGTTAGGGTTGGGGTTAGGGGTAACTCTAACCCACTGTGACTCATCCACAGTGCCTCCTCTAGGCGGTGGACTCTGGTTTACAGACTCTCCATTGGTGTTTTCCCTGGTGAACCAGAAAGTTATACCTCTGTACACGCTCTGATGGTTGTCTATGTTTATGAAGGACCGTTCAGAGTTCCTGGTCTTCTTGGAGTCCCTCGGTGGTACTGGATTGGGGTCCTTCTAGGGACTCCTAGGGTGGTGTGATTGAGTCTGATCTAAACCTGAGTGATGTCCTGTTACTGATCAACTGTGCCGATCACTTTGGTGAACACCATATTTTTGATAAGATGATCACACGGCACCAGGATGCCCTAGGTCCCTAGGGTTAGCGTTAGCATTAGGGCTGGGGTTCAGGAGTCCATTTGATGTTATTTGCAGTGGCCTCCAGACTTTGGCCCACCCCGTCCAGTATATCAGTCTGCATTTGAATGAGATGTAGTGTGTGATTGTAATGGAATGTCAGACAGAGCAGTTTAGCTCTGTCAGTTGGGTCCAACCACTTCACCCCAAGGGCCAGGGTTCGAGACCGGACTGGAGCAGCCTCCAGAAATCCTTTTGTCTACTGTTAAGAAATGTATTGCAATAAAGTGGAAATCGGACGCCCCCCTCCCAATCAAAATGTGGCTTTGTTAAGTTAATAGCTGTGTGCCCCTTGAGAAAATAACTTACTGGATGCAAAAAAGAAGTCGATGTTTTACAAGATATGGCAACCATTTTTAAACTATATGGAAAATCTACCAGCATATCAGATTGGTTAATGTCCCTGTACCCAAGTAGAGTTTACAGGATGTAGGAGTCGTGACATTACCATATGTCTGTCTTTGTTTCATATGTTTTGGGTTTTTTTTGTCTTTGTCTGTTGTTTCTAGTCCTATCATTATGAGTTGATGATTTGATATTGTCCTGTCTTGTATGTAACTGTATCTTTGTTCTTTAAAAAATCAAAAATAAAATACCAAAGAAACCCTGACTCTTCAAGTGTGAGGTAGGTAGGTAGATAGATGGCACCGCTCCACAATAGAAGGTTCTTTGGTGGGGAGGCTTTCTTCACCTGAGTGTCCATGTCAGGTGCACCCCCAGGTACAGTATTTGGACCTGCACATCTTCTCCACCAGTGTTCCTCCTTTGTGTGCTGGGATCCCTCTGTTATCTCCTGCCAAAGTTGGTCATCAGCTTCTTGGTGACGTTCAGGAGCAGGTTGTTTGCCCAGCACCACCCTGTCTGGTTTTCAACCTACCCTATGCACGTCCACTCATTTTTGTTGTGCACTCAGCCAATCACCAGCTGGTTTGGGTAAACCCTAACCCTAACCCTGATGTTCTCCTGGAGGAGGTATTGGCTGTTCGCAGACAAGTGTCATTACAGTCATTGTGCTTCATAGATGTGTGAAGTTTTACACATGTATTCACTTGGTCTCATCAGAAACCTGGTGGAAAGTGTTCCAACTTGAATTCTTGTTCAAATGTAGCTTTACCGTCACGTGTGATGTCATGTGTCCATGACCTCTGACCTCTGTGGTGCTCCTCAGCGGCGGCGTCTGTTGGAGCTTCCTCAGAACACGGAGTCTGTGGGCGAACTGTGGCTCGGACTGCTGCGTTTTTACACTGAGGAGTTTGACTTTAAAGAACATGTGATCAGCATCCGTCAACGCAAACGCCTCACCACCTTCGAGAAGCAGTGGACAAGCAAATGCATCGCCATCGAAGGTAAAATACGGCCCTGTCTATATCTAAATCTTCACTAATCGGTGTAAAATAGCAGTGTTTGACTCGCCTGTCGACTCCTCAGATCCATTTGACCTGAATCATAACCTTGGAGCCGGAGTTTCACGTAAAAGTAAGTTTTACCTTTAAAACCGCCTCCATTCATCTGATTCTCATCATTAGTGGATGTTTAATACATAGATTCATTGTATGGTGATTAATGCATATGTAAATAGTTTAAGGTGAAAATTGGCTGTTTTAGTTCAATCAGTCTTTATAAACAAATCCATGATTTAAAATAATTTATAGAATGTCAAAAAACTAAAAAGTGTCAATGTTAAAAAGGTTATTATTTTGACAAACTATTAAAAAATATTTCCCCAAAATGACTCAGGATGATCATGTAAATGAGTGTGTGTGATGGTTCCGTTTCCTCTTGTAGTGACGAACTTCATCATGAAGGCTTTTATTAATGGAAGGAAGTTGTTTGGAACGCCGTTCTACCCCGTCCCAGGCGCTGAAGTGGTACGATCCTCACACCATCTCTGTCTAAACATCAATCAGTTAACTGATTAAATCTGTTAATATCTCCTGGTTCTGTTGTAGGACTACTTTTTCGACTCAAGGGTGCTGACAGATGGCGAGTTGGCTCCGAATGATCGTTGCTGTCGAATCTGTGGGAAGATCGGCCATTACATGAAGGACTGTCCGAAAAGACGCAGGTCAGTCTAACCCCTATTTACACAAATACACAACCTGGCCAGCAGAGGGTTGATCAGTTCTTTAAACCTCCAACTGATGCGGTAATTAATATGTTTTATCAGCTCTTTAAACCTCTAATTGATACACTGATCAATATGTTTGATCAGTTCTTTAATTGATGCATGAGGAGCTTCTTATTTCTCCACAATCCATCAGTTTGATAGAGATCGTGAAGATGGGACTGAGTTTAATGGATAAAGGGCATGTGGTCTGATGAGTCCAGATTGACCCTGTTTCAGTGATGAAGTGATTACCCATCATGCCTAGTGCCTACAGTGGTCTGGTCCTGGGGGGAACTCACTAAAAACCAGGCGTTTCACACCGGAGTGGGCGTGGTTTACTGGAACGTCACCGTGCACATTCTTGGAAGCGCTGCCTGTGCTGGTTCTTCATGATGGGGAACAGGGCGGGGCAGGTGACTCTGTGGGCGCCATGCACTTGGACCGCGGGTCCGCCTGTGAGAGCCCACATCGTCCATCCAGCCGGGGGTCTTTGAACTCCACAAGGTGCTGCCACCCTACAGGGGTGATCACGGCGCTGTACCCCTCCGGTACAGCCAGTGTTCTGTCTGTTTGTCATACTTTAGCAGATGAGCAGACCGGTATGTTCAACGGTCAGATTGTTAGATCTACAGTATCTGTAGCACCCTCAAGGATTAGCGTAGGCACGAGGTAGTGTCAAAGACGGGGTTTATTCTTTCTCTGGCAACCCGTG
>JAPQRQ010000019.1:6341692-6352029 GCA_037367365.1 Apogon talboti | reverse complement strand
CATTGACAGACGTGATGTCATTGGAGCTTCCGTAGTTGGTCACGCCCAAGGCGATTCCCATAGTGAAACACCTCACTGTGTTATCAAAGAACCAGGGATTATGCAAGTAACCCTCCGTTAAGTGAGCTGTTCTTACCGAGTACAGATTTGGTCTCTTCTCTTTCAGTGCATCTTTGTATTGGATGATTGCTTTTAGGTGTGGCAGCTTGTCTTCAATCTGAGGACAAACAGAGAAGTTCATTTCATGCAGCAGACGTCAGAGAAATGTCACATAACAAAACAGCACCTTTTAATTCCCAGCGGACAAATATCTATAATTATTGCATCATTTTAAATATACACGTAGACGAACGCTGTACCCATTAAGAGGACGCTACAACATGAGTCTAAAATACCAGTGATTTCCTGCTGTGACCAGTCTGTAGTTGGAAAATGGAAACCTGAGGGAATTCCTTAACCTCCTAAGACCCAGGAAAACTACAGGTTTTTGAGTTTTGGCTTTTTTTAATTAAATAATTGCTTATATTGGAAACATCATGATGCAACAGTTTTTCAGATGCATTCTTAAAAATTTTTATGGAATGTCATTTGCGGTGGACAGTTGTTTTTTTTTTTTTTTTTTTTTTGGATAAAGCTGTGAATTCCTTGTCCTCATACGTGGACAGAGGGTCTTAGGAGGTTAAAGCGTGTTCTGTCCTTAAACCGACGTTCTGTCCGGACTGTTTTTTCACCTGGAGGATCTTCTGCAGCTGTTTGTGATTCTCCACCACGATGATGTTGGCTTTGCAGTTCTCAGCTACGTACTGACAGGCCTCAGGGGAGTTGGTGGTGTAGATGCCCACGGCGAAGCCACTGCAACCATGCAAATAAAGAAGAAAATGAGAGGGAAATTAGGTTTAGGGAATTTTCTTTTACATTTACAAACACACAGACAGAGGTGAGACTCTCCTGTGGTTTGATTCTGACAGATTCAATCATTTATTACAGGGTTTATGGTCCTCAGCAATGTACAAGGCCTGCTGTAATACTCCATACGTTGACACTTTGCACACATTTTATGCACTTAATTAATATTTCTGTTTCTATTGAGTGGTTAAATAGAGAGAAAAATTCATCACACTGGGTCCTTAAGGGTTAAAACCACTATAAACCTCTTATGCTGCTGAAGTTGATAGGTGCATTTTTATTGACAACTGGAGTAATTTCACCATCCAGTTTCTAAAGTCAGCGCCCCATTCTGACAGAAGGTGAGAAAGCCTCTGCTGCTTCCCAAAATGTTTTTCACAGAAATCTCCAAGTGGACTGGTTTTACTGGTTGACAGGTTTCAGTGCGTTGTTATTGTGACGCATCAAAGTGCTGAACAGAGAGTGGTGTGAGGTGTGGGAGTCTGAGGAATCTGCAAACACAGTGCACTGAAAATGCCACATTTACGACCCGGCACATAACACAAACGACAAAGCAGTCATCTCTGAAACAATCTCCTCTACTTTAATCAGCTTTTGCGCTCAGCTTTCCGAGAAGGACTTCAGGAAGGCCCGACCCGGACAGACAGAAGTCAAACCTGCCGTCTCATAACAGATGTTGGTGACGCAAGCGGATGAGCCGAGGAAACGCTCCGACCGGTTTTCTGAGATAGACGTGACTTCACTGGAAGGAGCCGCTCTCAAACATCTGACTCCGGTTGGAGGTGATGCACAGAGAACATTTGTGCGATCAGGAATGAAGAGAGGCTTGATCACTGTTATGTGCTCCGGGGCTTCTCTCAGCGCTGATGTAATGGGAGGCTACGTGCTCTGCTGAGGTGCTCCTGCATATTTCGAGCGTCCCTTTTACACCGTTCAAGAATGAGCGACGGAGGGGACATGTGCTGTCAGTTACATAAACCCACTCGTTTTGGAGATGGAGATGACACGCACCCTGCCATGATGGCGCCGATGTCAGAGATGAACCACTCAACGGAGTTGAAGCCCAGGATGCCGACGCCGTGGTAACGCTGCAAACCCAACTGCAGGAAGAGGAAAACAAGTGAATGACAATATGATTAAAAGTCCTGCACATAACACTTCAGATTAACCCCCGATAAATACAAGTACAGTTTCTTTTACTCACTGATATATCACTTATGAGCATTTATCAGCAGCTGCTGCTTTAATATAAGGCTTAATGTGCATCAGTAATAATGTAAACTAAAGCCACTGTCAATTAAAACAGTAATAAAGACCGTAATGGATCAAGAAAATGTAACAAGCAACAATTATATGTTATTTATTAGTGATTTTTCAATAAAATGGGTCAAAAATGAGCCAGTTTCAGCTCGTTATACGATATATATGTCTTAAGTAGTTTAGTTTAATTTAAGTTTGGTTTAAGTTTAGCTTTTAGCAACTTAACTTTTGGGTAAGTGTTAGTTTAAATTTTAGTTTAAGGCTGAGTTAAAATTTTACCCGAAATTTAGTCTTAGCTTAAGTTTGAGTTTAAGTTTCAGGGTAAGATTTATGTCTAAGTATTTACAGGGATCACACACAAATAGAAAACATCTATATATCCAAAGTAATATCTAAAATGTGTAAGGGTCAAACACACAAAACAATAACACACAGTCCACCCAAGTCTACACTCCCTTCCCAAAATGAAAATGATTTGGTTTACAATTTATGGAGGTACATTTTAATCCTTTTTTTTTTTTATAGAGTACACAAAAATAGTCTAATAGAAAACAGATTCATTAGTGGTTAGTGTCTTTGTCTTGTGTTGAATACCTCATACAGTCTTTGATAGGTGCAGATATAATCTTAAATATAAGCCTAAACATCCGGCTGAGTTGTGGCGCTGACACGTTATCAACCATAAACAGAAACCACAGGCTACCTGAGCAGGTGTGTGTTCAGAGTTAGCTTGTGTTATGCGGACATGTGCATCTGAGCCTCCATGTTGAATTTCACAATAACCCCTTGTCTGCCATGGACAGCCGAGGCCTGTCCTGACATTCCAGTCTAGACTGACTTGGCCTGAAGTCAGACACGTTCACAAAAGATGAGAAAACGACAACAACAGAAGCTGATTGTTGTTAAACAGAGGACAGGCTTTTATATTGTGTGTCTGAGGCGGAGAATTGTCTCTATTTGTTCTTGAGTTCGGACAAAAGTGCATCTGTTTCGCAGATATTTTTGTCTTAGTTTTGATTCATTGCGTAATGTCAAACTTTTGTAGGACTCGATCCAAGGAAATTTCTCTAATTGTGTAATCATGTGTCCAATTTGTCAAGACTTGAACATGATCATTAGCAACAAAAAGGATTTGATTTGATATATTTATTTCAAACATGCAAAAAAACTAAATAAAAAAAAAACATTTAAAGAGACAGACAGAATCTGTCTGAGTACGAGCAAGTCTGAATTTGCATGGTCGAAAAGGAGTATGAAGAAGTATAAACTTATTTAATCCTAAAGGCACAGCAAACTCAGAATCGTGAACATTTTTGCAAAGTCACTATTAGTTTTGTTGTTTTATCAAGATTAGAATGACCACACATGCATTTCAGCTCAAGTGGAACATATATGAGATATGAAAACAAGCAAACAGGGCTGATAATAACTGACCTGTGTTATACACCTGAATTCAACGTGTCCCAATACTTTTGTCCATATAGTGTATTTCGCATCTTGTTACCTTGAGGAAGCTCTTGGCGGCGGTGCGACAGCTCTGGTAGTACTCTTTGTAGCTCATGGTCTTCATCTGCTCGCCGTCCTTCCAGCTCAACGCCGTGAAGCTGCCAAAACGCTCCACAGCCGAGGTGAACATCTGGTGGATGGTGAGCGGCGGTTCGGCGGCCATGCCCGACTCCCCCATCCGGAGTTTGACCTCAGCATCACCCTGCGATGTCCACAGGCCCTGAGGCTCCGCCGCCGCCACTGACAGGGAGTCTGGACGCTGAGCACTCACTGAGGAGGAAACAAGAGGAGAGATGACATGTGAAGTTTATGTCTACAGCACATTTAAATGCCCACAGTGCTTTTCAAAGATATAAGTAAAAATACAAGATATGAAAAAAAACTAGTTAAAATAAGAACAAATATAAGATAAAAACAGATACGCAATAATAGAATAAATAGGATCTAAAATCCAAGAAAACACGGAGAACCAAACGTACTGCTGCGACCTCCTGGTTCCTCTGCTCATCACATGAGCTCCTGCCGAAACCCGCTATTTATTACAAGTAAAACCATCCAGGAAATCCAAAATCTATTAGTCACAGTCATGTTGATGTATCCAGTGGTGAGGCCCTTCATAACGTGACGAATGTGATAATTGGAGTTACATGACCATGCTTAACTTTAGATCCATATGGACTGAACAGAGCTGCAAGTCAATTTATAACAAATCAATTACTATATTGACCTCCAACTCTTCTGATTTAATCGATTCATTGGTTGAAGTATTTTTTAAAACAAAGTAAAATCACCTGTTTCTGATTCAAGCCTCTTACATTTTCTATTTTCCTGTTTCTTTGTAGGACAGTAAACTAAATACGGATGTTTTCTTCAATCATTGACACGGTTAACACTTTCTAATCTTATTACACATTTTATACATCAAACAACTAAGTGTAAAAATACTTGACAGATGAATCATTTGATGCCGTTTTCTTCTTCAATGATATTTATCCCAATATAAAACTATATTATGACATTTGTCATTATTGTTTTGCATCCCAGACCCCTGTTAGAATAGAAACACCTGAATTCAACGTGTCCCAATACTTTTGTCCATATAGTGTATGTGTCTGGTTGCTGTTCTGTCTGTAACCTGTTTAATCTTGCAGGCTATCTCGTCCATGACGCTTGTGAAAAAGATTTTTAATGTCAATGACACCTAAATATAGATATAGATAAGGGTTAAATAAAGATGTAAAATATATATAAATAAATGTGTACAATGAAAAAGGTTTGTAAATATTGACAACATGGCGACTAAACACTGCTGAATAAATATTCTACTACTGATATTCCTTTAAGAATATCAGTAGTATTTTATCACATTTCATAACATGCACAAATGTAAGTTGAATAAGTCCAGTCAATAGTTTCTGCTCCTCTGCTTGGTGACTCAGAGTGGAAGGAATTTCAACATGGTTTTAAAATGCAGGAAAAGGGAGGACAAGCTGCGTTGCCAAAGAATGTGAGGTTCTGGGTCTTCAGTTTGACCTATTTCCTCAGGAAAAAGTGAAAAAGCACATTCACTAACGCTGACCTGAGCAGCTCCAGCCGACGCAGGGGCCGAAGCCAACGCCGCTGTGACCTTCTGACCTGTGCTTATAACGCCTCTATCGCTGTGTTCTTATCTCTGACAGATGTTGAGGCTGAGGGTGGGACGAAGACGCCGGTGCTTCGTTTGTCTTTTAACTGTACAACTGTTGGCGCTTTCTGACCTGTTTGTGTCTGTTGCGCGGGGACGTCTGCGGGTTCGTCCTCTTCCCTTTCCCCCGTGGACTCTTCCTCCGAGGACTCGCTGAGGAACAGGAAGGTGGAAACAAACACGTGTCATCCAAGTCACATCCCGGGGGGGAACCACAGAAACCAGAGGCAGAAACCTGACCCTGAATGAGTCATATGGGAAACACTGCAGCACAAAGAGCGCGTGGCATCGTCCCCTGGATCACACGTCCACTAAATACTATAAGATTTCACTACTTTTTATACACTTTTCCTTCAAATTAAAGCTTCAGTAGCAAATTAATGTGGATGTGGACAGGTGTCTGGATCAGCACTTATGTTGGTCTAATGTTCTAAAATACATGTTCCTTTCACATTACTTGTGTTTTTACTCTATTTTTTATATATACTTCTTGGATTTCTTTTTTTTCTTTTTCACCGTTTATGGGCAAGGAACCAACAACTATAATAACTTCATTGACCCTGATTTTCTACATGACAATAAAAAATTTAGAAAAATTTCACAAAAGTAATAAAGTCTTGTTATGTCCTATAATAAAACACTAAGGCTGGAATGTTGAATCTCAGAATATTTCTATCAGTGACCTATAAAGGGTTAAATGTGTAAAAAGTAAAGTAAAGCCTGACATTACGGCATGTGAGTATGGGTGATATATTTGCCTGCAAACTATGCCCTATAATTTCAGCGTCAGTAAAACCATATAATACGATAACAGACAGATGCACACTTCATTTAACCCCTCAGGGTGTGTCTAAAATGTAACGCATCAGTCTCAACAAATAAGTAATTCATTCAGTGATATTAATTATAATGATGGTACGATGTTACAGTTGCAAAAGCACAACAAACTTTACAAACAGCAGTCTGCTTAAGAAAATATCTGGAGATTGGATGGTAGATTTTAATATTACACATCCACCAGTGACTAAAGGCATCAACTGATCTAAAATGTCTAATACCTTCAGAACCACTAATCCTGTCAATACATGTAAATAATTCAGGTAAAAAGCAGTTTTAGTTGTCTTTTTTGGACGTTCAGGGGCTCCGTAGTGAACGTGGAACATTGATTCACCAGTAAAACCCATTGTAGTTAGATAAATGACGGTGGTTATAGATGCTTATTTGTACATTCAGTTAATAATACTGTATATTTTGCTCCATTCATCCTCAGTTTTCTCTCTTCTGATGCAAATAACCTTTGAATATACTCTGAGGTTTTATGAACATCTACATGATCAGTAAATTTAATATATGAAAATGCAGTGGATTAAATAATAAATGAGGAAAGGTAAGATGATGAGGAAAAAAATCATTTAAAAGTCAAAATATTAAGGGTCAATGTTGGTTTTTACTAATATTATTTTAGTAAGTACTGAAGAAGGTGGTCAAAATGATTATATGATTTAAGAGTAAGTTCTTTTAAGTTATTCTAACTAAATTCTAAAAAGAAAAATTACTTTTTTTACACTTCACACTAAATACATGCTTATTTTTTCTTTATTTGTCTGTGTATTTTTCTGTTGTCTCTGGTTCTGTCATTGTGAGTCGATGATTTGACATTGTCCTGTCTTGTAAGTGTAAATGTACCTTTGCTCTGTAAAAAAAATAAAAAATAAAATATATTAAAAAAAAAACAAGAACATATGTTGAGCTGCTGGGTTACTTGACTGAACTTCTAAGGAAAAAAAAAGGAAATAGAGGAAATTCTGTATAATTATGAAGCTGATCTGTGAATATTTGTGAAATTATTGCATGTTGTTAAGCATGTTGTGTTATTAATTCATGTATTTTTGTGCATGTTGGAGAGTTTCATGTATAGAATGTATGTCAGTAAATTACTGTAGGCAGTATGTTTTACACCTCTCGTACCGTTCATACTGTCACGATCAGTTACTACAGATTCCACAGATAGTTTTGTATAACCTCTGATAACATTAAGCAGCAGATTAAGGTGTGGACGTACTTGGCTGTATCGACCACGCAGTCATCGAGGTCGACGGCGCCGCAGGACGACTCCATGAAGGCGGCTTCTCTGGGAGGCTCCATCACCACGGCCTCGGACATGGTGGTGGGCTCGCACGTGACCACTGAAACGACAGGAAGGACCCATCGATGACTGGGAGTGTACGTGCACTGGTCTACAGTTATCTGCTCCACAGATTAAATGTTACGTATTTTAATAAGATTAACTAGCGTGTTTACCCGAGGTGGTCCTAGATCCTCTGATACAGTTCATTCCTTTACTTCCTTTACTTCCCACTGGCATTTTCAGTTCAGTAACCTCTCAGTTGGAATGTCCGTTTCTGCACATGACATTTGACACCATGGCGACGTGGCCGTTTTGTTTATATGTTGCTAGGTAACCCACTTCAATGAAGATTCTATGATTCTGGAACGTGACTGTAAGGCTATTGTATTCCAAAATTACTAATATATTGGTCCCATCAACTTGCCGTTTTCACTGGTCTCTTCGACCAAAAATACACACATATGCCAAACTGCAACACACACACACACACACACACACACACACACACACACACGGAGGACACTTGGCTTTTAATATACAGACTGGAAAACAAATGACAGAAGCGCTGGTTTGCTGGTGTTTTCAAGGTATATGATAAAGTGCTATTACACATATATACTGGTTTATGTACATTTATACAACAGATTTATAAATCCTCCACTAGATAGAACCTGTAACTCTCCGTTCTTCTAAATCAAGGTTAAAGACTCATTTGTACACAGCTGCCTTTGGTTAGAGTACCTGCACTGCAATTCACAATTTTTAACTGTTTTGATCAATTTTCTCAATTTTAGTCAAGACTGTTTTTAGCTTTTACCTATCTCTTATTCCCGTTTTAATTTCTTTATTTTTTATGCACTTCCCTTTTGTTTAATGTTTTATTCTGTATGATTTTAATGTCATTTTATGCCTTTGTAAAGCACTTTGAATTGCCTTGTGTATGAATGGTGCTATATAAATAAATTTACCTTGCCTAAAATGAATATATGTTAATGTACAGACAGTGTTGTGAAGTAGATCTGGTAGCTCTGACACTAATATTCCATTGAAGTTAAACCCATTGTCTCATTAATTCTTGAATTTCACATTTTGACCCAAGACTGTATCTTAGAAACTTCAGCCAACCAGCATTTATGACTGGATTTTTCTTTATCGGTGACTCACACGTGGTAAAATTTCACTCCTTTTATTCTGGAAGCATTGTAGACCAGTGTTACCAGCTGGTTTACGCTGTAGATGAAGCGACAAAAACTGTGTCAAGAAAAACCTCCACATGAACTGAGGACGATTTGACTCTTTATCTGTCTAAGTGATAATCATCAGGTTAGATTTGTCACTGTGAGTTTGTCTGTTTACAGAAGTATTACACAAATACAACTGCAATGATCTGTGTGGAAATTGGTGGAAGAGTTCATTCTGATTGTGCAACAAAATCTCATAATAAACTAAACTTGGATAATTCAAGACAACGATTTCTAACCACTTCCCCATCTGCTCTGTTGTTTTAACTGCATATTTTTACTTAAAATAATTTAACTTTGAATATTTAGTCTAGAAATGTCTGTGTAGCTCGAAATTTTTTAGACTTTTGACATTTACATAAAAGTTTGAATGGATACATTTAGGAGCAGAACCAAAAAAATAAATAAAATCACTCAATTTATTTTTTGGACTTTTTCCAGAACTATAATTGAAATACAGAACACGTTAACAGCAACAGAAACTCCATTAATCTATCAATTGTTTTGTCTTTAAACGTCTTGTTTTGTCTGATCACCTGTCCAAAACCTTAAGGTGCTGAGTTTACTTTTCTATTTAACTTTTTATTCAATTTATTTACAACTTTTTTAACCAGGGAGTGTATATTTTGAGAGAGACCAGGGTCTAAAAGGTGCATCAGACTGTACAAGATGCATAAAATGAAGCATGACAAAGAATAGAACACAGGCAACAATAAGTAAAAAGTAAAGAAAAGGAAGAAAGGAGGGTAACATCCATGAGGAACACCAATTATTACAGCTATTTAATACTTAAATTCACCCGTGGAGACAAAATCATTAACTTGCAGAATATTCTGATGTTTATTCCGAGACCAGGGAATACATACAATCAAAAAACAAGTGGAAATTAAAAGTAAAAATAACTTTACATAGAAGTCAAATAGAGGAAGAAAAACCTGAACAGTAATTGATATGTGATAGAAAATACCACAGATAAGATGGAATTTATCCAGTGATGCTTTGTAAATGAAAATGCACACATGATATTGTCTCCTCAAAAATTAATAACAGCCAGGAATTGATTATACAATACTATAAAAACATATAAAAGCAATAAATCCTCATTGGTTGCATTTATCATTTGAGCTTTTTTCCTCATTCACTGAATCTTGACGCGTTAAATACACACATGTCGACCTTGCGTTCACACCTGGGTTCAGTCCAGTGAAGCTTAAACTCGGTTTTAAGACTTTGCCGCTTGGGTCTAATTGAAACCAAATGAGTAACACATGCATGTGAGTCAGAATGATCACATGACTCACACCGGTGTGTTATCGTTGTTGGGTCACAGCAGTTTTCTCACAGATGTAGCATTAGCTTGTGTTTACACATCCATGTCTGCAACCGCATTACATCGACAACAGATTTCAGTGTAAACTTCTATAATTTAACGACGAAAATAATCAACTGCGCTGAATAAATACAGAAAAGACACGGTTTTAACCTCCTAGGACCCTCTGTCCACATATGAGGACAAGAAATTCACAGCTTTATACAAAAAAAAACAACTGTCCATCGCAAATTACATTCTATAAAAAATGTTAAGAATGCATCTGAAAAAACTGTTGCATCA
>JAPQRQ010000019.1:6306171-6327772 GCA_037367365.1 Apogon talboti | reverse complement strand
CTTCCACTGCCTCTTTCATTTAAATGGATTGACCCACCCCGAGTTGCGTAGGTGCGCAAGGGCCCGTCATAACTGCTTGCAGTTACTAGTTTGTACTGTAATTCTACTTTAATACAGAAAGTGTACAAGTATTTAAACCTTTGACATTTTCTTATTTAATAACATGATCTGTATGACTCTAAAAAGTGAATCATATAACACATTATGATGAAACATGATGCAACATGTCAGATCTCCAAGTGCAGGAGTTTTATTACATTAAAATACTGAGTGAAAATTAAACCTAAACCGGTAAAGCACTGAGGAGACGACACGCTAACAGCAAGTCAAAGCTGTGACAGGTTTAATCTTGACAATGTTGTGCCAATTCCTCTTTCCCACAATAAGTCCTGTCATCTTAATGACACCGCTCGACCGGCCGATCCTGTACCGCAGGTTCCTTTGAGGCATGACCTGATATACAAGACTCTAAAAAAAGATACGAGTCCTGATTATGACACAAATGTGGGAAGAGAAGCTGAATTTGCAGAACTGGCCGTGATAAAACATGTTTGTTCTTTGCAAACACTGGATAACTGAATTATGAGAGAGGAAGAAGAGGACATGATCATTGAAACGTGTCTCTTTGAGATTTCATTTTTAACTTGTGTGTAACCTGTAAAAAAGAGTGAGCTGACATTGATGCATGTTTTCTTTTCTTTTTTTAATGCAGTAATTACAACCATAAGCAATAGCAGAGGTCTAAAAGGGGATTTCCTCTACGCCGTTTCCCCTAAACTTCCATCGGTGCAGTTCAACAGGTCAAACAGACGAAACGGAAACCACCCGTACACCCTCCACAAAGTGTAACCCTTTAAAGTTCACTCATAGAAATACTCTGAAATTCAACATTTCAACTTTAGTGCGTTATTGGAGGACATAAGACTGTTTGTTACTTTGGTGAAATTTTTCAACATTCTTTATTATGTAGAAAACCAAGGTTAATGAAGTTACCATATTTGGTTCCTTACCCATAAATGAAAAAAAATCCAAGAAGTATATATAAAAATACAACACAAACCCATGTAATGTGCAAGGAGCCTGTATTTGAACACATAATAACAACGTTTCTACGATTACACCAACATCAGTGCTGATCCAGACCCCTGTCCACATCCACATTAACCCTTTGAACATCATTCCTTACATTAGTACCATTACTTCATGGTACCTAACAAAGCAGGTACACTCACTGTTCATGCAGAGGTGGACCTTACAGACCCTGTAGACCACATTGGACCTGAGACTGGGGACTCACTGTCCTCACTGGAACTGGGGTTGCCACTGTCTTGGAATATGTGTGGAAATGACCAAATATAGTCACTTGCCCGGTAGAGGGTTAAATTACAGAATATTAACGCCTGAATTTTTGCAAATTGTGAATTGTGTTAGCATCTAATGAAATAAGCCCATTTATAAGAAACGTAACAGAAATTAGGTCAGAAATGTGAGTATATGAGCAGTATCGTCAATGTTGCCCTTTGTTTTACTGTGTCATCATCCCTCATGTGTAGATGCTCACATACTTCATCCCAAGTGTGCCGTCAGTTTGTCATAGAAAGATCAGCCTCAGCCAATTACCACGAGAAACGACAACACAGAGCCACCACACCACAGCGTCACGTGACACACAGAGGCCGGCGCTCATTCGCTCATGCGCACACGCCCACGGCCCCAGGATGTGATGTGTGAAGTGCTGCTGATGCACCCTGCACCGAGGTTACTGTCGGGCAAAGACTGCCTCGCTCTCATCCGCGCTATGCAGAGAGCAGATAACGTGCCGACGTTATCAGGTGTCAGCTATAAAATAATCTATTACATCTTTGGTCTGTTTGGTTCAGTCAGTGCGGGGGTGAGCTGAAAAGGTGTCGGGCAGGTGGAAGGATTTATCATCGGTGTCGTCTACACAGATCACAGGAGAAACGACGATGCTGCTTCTAAAAGCTCAGATAGTGAATTATCCTATAAATGACAAATGTTAATGTCAGAATGTAAAAAAAAGAAAAAAAAAGAAATGAAGATACATACATCACTATTTGACGTCAGACCTAATGCATTTTACACACTATGCATCACCAATATCATAGGCTTTTGAGATGCTGTTGCTTTGGTAACGGCGTTCCTAAAGGATGGCAGTGATAGGCTAGTCTTTACCGTGTAGCCTAGTTTAATAAATGAATAAACAGCCTAAAATTACACGTAATAAACAACTTCTACAGGGGGTTGAGGGATACATCAGATGAATTCAAATTGGTCCAGGTTTTGCTTCCTGGAAATAACCAAAAAATGCCTAAATCGCAGTATTGAAATCCTCTCTGGAGGGTCTGTGGAACAAAAATTCAATATCAAACCTGTTTGCTGCAACATATTCACAATCTATTCATTCTGAATATGTTTTGTCTTATCAGTTGGCCATTATTACAGTTGTTTTTGCTCACTAACACCCTACCAAGTGCAGGTTTTTGTTGTTGATTACTGACATATGGTAATCAGTGTTAGGACAGAAAACTGTTTTTAATCATGTTTAGACTCCATTCAACTAGATTAAAATCCTGAATTGTCTGTGATAGTGATTAAAAAAAGCAGACAATACAGTGTTTTCAGCTACTCGACTCTACTTGTACATAATGTTATTTAGCTACAGTTGGTGATAAACTAAACTCAGCCATATTATAGTTGTTAATGTGTGAATTTGCACAGGTACATTGTCTGAATGAATGGACTCATCCACATGTTAAGAGCGTTTCTGGAGGCAGTCGACTACATATGTATGGATGATGTGATGGTGATTGTACCAGTGGTTCTGAATTTGTCATTAGAGAATGAACCTGATGTGCATCTTTTTAAACAATAAGGAGAAAGGGGAAACTCATAGGTCTGGATTCATATCAACTACATGAAAACAATAGAGATATATACAGATTAAAAAAAAAACACTGGGTAGTTTGACTCATGTTATGATAAAGATCTACATAATTGACAAATGTGCATTAACTTACCCCTTAGATGTAGATACGTAGACGTAGATGTAGATTTAGATACGTAGCTGCAGATGTGCCGTAGCCGCTGATAAGACTGAGCGCTCTTTTCCTGGTCTCAGTTCTCAGTTCATGTTGGACAGACGTGCAGACTTCGTTGTGGCACCTGTTTGTCCAACTGTCAGTTTTACAGCTCTGCAGGGAAACAGATTGGACTTGGCGTTAATCCACGACTGATGTCAGGTTAAGGGGCACAGTGTTTGGTTGTTGTTTCGAATTTTTTTGCCATTCTCTTTTTATTGTCTGGAAAAAACACATGATTACATGCAGTATAAAGCGACATGAACATGGAGACTTTTCAAGCAATAAAAACATAAAGTACATGCAATAAGTACATAAATAAGACCAAAAAAAAGTTTACTGACGTATGTAATCGGCTTTTCACTATTATTATCGGGTTTTGGTGTCCTTAGATTAAATTATTTCCATAAAATTTATCACACATCAGTAAAATCATTCGGCATTTCTTTTTGAAGGATTTGTTTTCTGGCTGCCAGTTACAGATATTTATTTCTCTAAATCAAGGGTGTCAAATATATAGCCAAAACTGGGTAACTAAAGGATCCGTTCTGAATCTAAGCAAAAATTACACTGAAGATATTAGTCAAGGGTGTCAACTTCATTTTAGTTCAGGGGAAACATACGGACCAATTCAATCTCAAGTGGGTCGGACCAGTACAATACTATCATAATAACCTATAGATAATGACAACTCCAAATCTTTCTCTTTGTTTTAGGGTAAAAAAGTAAAATTACATGAAAATGTTTATATTTACAAACAATCCTTTTTGCAAAAAATGACTAACCTGAACAAATATGAACAACCTGCAATGTCTTAAATGAACTAAATATAATTTTACAATACAATATATTCTGCCTGGTACTTAATGTTGTGTATTTGTAGATCCACTGTGATGTGTAAGTTGTAATGTACATATGTAAATGATAAGCTAAGGCAGAATATTGTTAAAATTGTGCTTATTTTTCTTAAGACATTTCAGGTTATCCATGGTTGTTCAGGTTATTCATATTTTTTAAAGGGTAATTTATAGATATAAACATTTTCAAAATGTAATTTACGTTTTTCACTCAAAAACAGAGGAAAAAATTAGAGTTGACATTATTTATAGGTTATTATATTATTATTTTACTGGTCTGGACCACTTGAGATCATATTGGGCTGAATGTGGCCCCTGAACTCAAATCAGTTTTTTCACCCCTGCTCTAAATCAACATTATATAACAAGTGTGAACATAAAGTAATGTCTTATGGCAGGCTTAAATATAGTCTTATGAACATATCAATAGTTATAGAAAAAGAGGGTATTTTTAAAGGTTATAGATTGTTTTTTGGTTGCCAGGGGATTCTTTTGTTGTTAAAGTGATAAAAAGTCATTGTACTGACATTACTGAATTCTATTAATCATTAACCAATATAATGGATAATTTGACTGAAGTATAACTAGACTAAGCCTTTTCTGTTAATGATTAACATTTAACTGCCTGTCTGTTTAACAATGAACTGAAATGGGTTCAATCTTCTTTAATTAACTCTTGATAATGTTTTAACAGCTCTGGATATTTCGGTCATTTCTTTTGTCCTCAGCTCGTGCCCATGTTGTCTGATCATGTTAAATTGCCAGATAGTGTATTTTAAATGAGATTTTCAGATTTGTTTGGATACATATATGACATAGCTTTTAATAAGCCTTTTAATAGCCCTGACCAATAGCAATTCATCCACTGTTTGCAGGAAATAATACACTTTAGGAATTTACATGGGCAAATTCTGGTTTTTTGCACTGGATCCTAAAGTCTCAGTATGCTTAGATAGTGGAATGAGTGACCACAATGTAGTTATTTAACACTCCTCATTCTTTCTTAAGACTATGAGGAAAATGTACGGTGGAAAAGACCTCTTTTTTCTCATTACATCCCTGTCATTTTTGTCTTTGCATTGATATGGAAGTTTTGTAGAATAACAAATCAGTACCTGTAAACAGTCCATTTCACAACATTGCCACTCTTATTTTGCAAACTGACTAAATAACTTTTTCTCACAACTGCATTAAGAATGGTTATTCTGATTATATTATTATTATTATTATATAGTGACTGAGTGCTCATATAGTAGAAACTCTACAAATACTGGATGATGTTATACGATATGATGCATTTCTGTACATTAACACACCAACAAATGTCTTATAAATTACATCAAATGAACTCAACTTTAAATTAGTATGGCACTAAAATACAACTTAAGCATGAAAACAACAATAAAATCAATCAAAAACAACAGATACTTTAGTAAAATGGTCCGTGTCAGTGTTTTGCCAGACAATGAGTTTGACGTCCCATATTTTAAGTCCTTTTTGCTTATAATACTTAGATTCTTTTACCAGACTGAGGGTTTCTGTCCAGAAGTGGAGCATTTTCACTGTGGTATTAGCCCTTTTGCTTCACTGAAGGATGTGAATATTTCTCCCATGTTAAAAGCGTTGACACTGCAGCAAAAATATAGATAAATGCTGCCACCATGTGTTAAAAATAATACGATACAGTGAGGGTGTTATGCGTAGCTTTGCAGGAACACACAAGAAAAAATATTTTATCTATCATGTGCATGCAGTTTTACTGAAAACAATCAAAACCATCATCATAACCATAGGACACATTGTCATTAAATTATAACTTGAAATAAATGAGCTACTACACAACATTTTTATCCTATATTTTGAGACAATGTCATACATTCTGATTTTGAAAATTGAGTACAAGTGTTTAAATAGACTAAAAATACTCAAAGAACTTATTAGACAGGTTTATCACAAGCATAAAGCAGCTGATACATGGGATACTTTTTTTTAAAAAAATACACATGTGAAAGTTTTTAACATTTAGCTATGCCTGTTACTCCTTTTCTTTCTGCTGAATGTAAAATTAGGTGCATTTTGCAATTTAGTGCATCCTTATTATTGATCTTATTTTAATTTATTGTCTATTCCCCATATTTCACATTATAATTGTTGTTCTTCAACTTAGTATTATTATTAGTAGTAAATCTTTACATTTTTAAATCACCTTTCCCTTTTATTTCAGCTAAATGCACATTTATTTTGACACCTTCTCTTTACTTACGTGTTTATTTTTTGTTTGTTTTATTTTTCATGTCTGTCCCCCATTGTTTCCTCTTTACATCTAGGTTTAAATAGAGCAGAACTTTAACATTTTTATGTATACATGTTCACAATCCCTGTTTACAAAGACCCCCAACGCATTATTTAATATTTGTAAAACTTTTAATTATAATGACCTCTTCATTGTATTCAGCTAAATCTCCATTTTGTCTGGCCCCTTCTATTTATGTATTTAATTAATATATCTTTTTTTTTGGTCAAATACACATTATTTCCTCTTTACATTTAATTCTAAATGGACCAATAGAGAGCAGAACTTTAGTTTTCCTGGAGATATATATTCACAATCCCAGTTTACAAAGATTCCAAACCATAATTTAACATTTATAAAATTTGGTACTTTCCCATTTATTTATTGTTAGTTTGTTCCTCGTTGTTTTCTAATATCATGGATGTTGAATGAATATTTTCATAGAAAGGAAAAGCACAAATAAGAGACATTTTAAAAAGTAGTATATACTTCTGAGTGTATTTTCATTACTTCCTGGTTAAGGTCTCCCCCTAGTGGTTAAATGTACGTTGACAGCAGAGCCCAGTCTACAGAGTCAAGCCTCCGGGGCTTTTTGACAACTGGTTTCCGTCCAACATGGCGCCTCTGTTGTTGGCTTTCTGCTGTCGATAGAAACTCTTTGGTTACGGTTTAATGCGAGTGGGCGGGGCCACGATCCCTTTGGCTCCTCCTCCGCATAGTGAGGGCCCTGACGTAGGCGTTCGAGGGTAGCAACAGTTGCCTCGAGACCCCGTCGCGCCATAGTGACTGTAGCCGTGGAGACAGTTACTTACCAACGGGCGCAACACTCAGCAACAGCAGCAGCAGCATCTGGAAGTCACCGAGCGAGTAGGAGAGAAGGGAAAAGAGAGCAGAGCCAGGGCAGAACCTTTCTCAAAGGCAAAGGTGACTATATCTTTACAGTACCGACACACTAAATTTATAAGGTAAACATGTTCTGGGTCCGAGTGCTTTGTTAACAGGCTCGTTCTTCTCCTCTCCATAACTTTCCCTTCTGTGCGGCATCCGCCCCAAGTTGAGAACGGTTAAGAACGTTCACCTTTAGCCGCTCCTCTACACCTAACGTCAGCTCGTAAACTGGGACCAGTCCCAGCTCTGAAAGCACTCAAGTGGTAATTTGTCAGACTTTTAGCGTTAAATCCGTTTTGTCTCCACATTAATGCGACTCAAAGTGAATTCGACATCACTTTACACTTGTTGCTGTCGAGATGTGAACGCGCTTCCAGTTCAGTCCCGGCAGGATGGAACGTCGGCTACAACTGGAGCTACAGCTAGCCTCGATGCTAACCCACACCACCACCCGCATGCGCTCGGCTGGAAGTGTAACTTTTAGCACGTCGGTAAATGGGATATTTGTCTTAGCTCGTAGCTGCTCGTACATACTCGAGGTCGGACTGTCTTTCTTAGACTCGTTTCCAATGCCGGTGGGAGAGGAGCTAGCTAGCATTAGCCGCCGTTAGGTTCAGGGATTCCATCTGTAGCCAACGTGCGCTGGAAAGAACCAGCCCGGACGCTTTAGGAATAACTTTGTTTTTGTCTGCTGCTCCACGATGATTTTTCACTGACATGTGGCATCACAAAAAAAATGTCACAGAGAGGCGCTGGGAAGTGTGTTAAGATTATTATTTAACGCAACAACCTGGAGCTCCCACTGGTCTTTAACTCAGCATGGTAAACCCTATGATCAATTAATATACAGTGTATTACCGGTACATAAAGTTTGCTTGCACTTTGCTAAGCTTTTAATATTTGACTGATTGATTGATTAGTTGTATTTTACAGCTAGGTGGTGCTATGATGGTTATTTTTGTTTGTACTGGCTGATCAGTTGAGTGTTGATTTCTATCTCATATTAAAACAAGTTGGTTAAGACACACAGGAAGAGCTGTAGATCAATAGACCTGATACGTGTGCTCACTTACACTTACTTAAGCAGAGGAAACTTTGCCTCATCTAGCAGATACAGCTCCAGTTGTACAGATGCTGCAAACATTCAGACACTGTAAGGCTTCGCAGGAGCCGAATTGTTCCTGCCGGCTCTTCTGGAACTGGCAGAGTTCATTTGGATGGCTGATGTGAGTCTATAGCATTAATTACAAACTAATGAAAAGTAGATCGTCTCGTTTAGAAGTTTGACATGGTGCTGTGCCTGGTTTTCAGCGCTCTGTAAACCTCTTTCCCCATACGGGATTCTGCTTTTTTTTTTGTCTCCGGAGATGCATTCATTCTAATGAAATCTTTTCAGAGACAGCTGTCAGGTGCTCGGTCATTTGTAATGTTTGCTGGTGAAGCATCAGGAAGAGTTTTTGCAGCATGAAAATCTGTCTAATTAATGCCCTTCCTGCTTGCAACTGTTGAATTGGGTTATAAACTTTTATACATATATATTCATGTATATTTATTAGGTATTTAACTGTAATGCAGACAGCTAAATTATTCATTTTAGAGAATTTATTAAAAATTAAACCCAATACCTGTTTGCTTTTAATTGAAAATGGGTCACAAAATAGCTATTACATGTGAAAGTAATGTAATGAATTATGTATTAAAATTTGAGGGTAAAGCTAAGCTCTCCATACTTTTTGCCTTATTACTTGGTGGTCAAAATGAACGCACTATAACAGAAGAACCTAAGTACTAAAGAAGGAAAATGAACGTTGATTGGTCATCACTCTCTGCATCCACAGAGAAAATAAAGAAATGACTGCTCTGAAACTCTGTGTGTAACCTCTACTTCCCCACCCCCCAATTCGAGCGTGACACTGTTATGTTTACATGGCAACTTGATATACAAATACACCCAAGTCATGGAAAGAAAGAGGATGGAGTGGGCCAAGGGGGCGAATTATTATTCTTTTAAAAGTCAGTGTTTTTAATCAGGTTATTTTCATCTCTCACTTTATGGTATGAGTACATAGCTTTAGCTTGCAGAGACAGGTCAGGAAGTAAAGGTTCTCAGAAAGGAGAATTTAACCTCTGAAAACACCAGCTGGTTAAGTTTAATACAGAAATTTGCTTGTGGTGTCATGAGAATGCCCTTTACATAGGAGGTCAAATGGATGTCTTAGTCTGAGCGCACTTGTCATAGGAAATTCCAAAGAAATAGTGTAAAACATAACTCAATTTGTCCTGTATAATTAGATTAATGTATAAAGTTCAGTGGCTGAGCTTGGCTTTTTGGCAGATCCGACAGGCAGCCTGTGATCGCGGTCATGCGTCGGTCCATTTCAGCAATGAAGGCCACGGTGCCCTGTGATTTACAGACAATTAAGCTCTGTCTTTAGGCTTAACCATCACTCTGTCTAGCCTGCTTTTAAACCAGCTCTGGAGTGGATCATATCATTTTTGTAACGGCGTCTGAGATTGCCCATGTGCCATTTTGGGTGTTTAATGGACCTGTGTGTCTAGAACAGTTCAGCTATCAATAGGACAGCTGCAGTGGTCTCTTGGGCAGTGGGTGACCTGACACAGCTTTTGGTCACGTGTTCTTTCTGCGTGTGTGTTTGTGCGCATACGTTTGCTGTGTGGATGTGCTAGTGTGTGTGTGTGTGTTTGCTCATGCTGTATTTAGCTTATCTTGATGAGGCCCACTGCTGCCCGGGGGAGAAGCTCTCATTCAATAGCCAGCTACAGATATAGACATGGTCCTAGCCAGTGCCATCACTTGTGTCACTATTGCGATCACATTTACAAAGCATTGCATTTACCGCCTGTTGTGTTAAATGAACCATTTTGCTTTTGTGCATTGTATTGTCTGATGTTAACATGGTTTAAATGGGTTATCTCATAACTCCAGTCAAAAGCATGTCAAGAAATCACAGAGCAAAGCAGGAGAACCGAGTGAAGAATGCCTTGTGGGGCTTGTTAAGTGGAAATTAATAGTGCCATTTGTAGACATGAATGTTACACTTTCCTAATCTTCATAATTCATCTATGTGTTAAGGGCTTTTCATCTTAAGTGATGTGCCATTACTGTTTTATAAGAATCTGTTGAAAGGAAAATAGTTTGTTTCCTCGTGACTGTGATTTGGACTCTCACACCAACTCTTCCAGCTACAAAGATCCTGGAAATCATTGTAGGCTTACGTCGCTAGGTTACAGAAGAGAAACAAATCTTGTCTTACACCAACAAAAAAAAAAAAAAAAAGCCACTGATTGGCTCCTGCGCGATGGCAACAAGTTGAAACTCGTTGTGAAATGAAATGTTTTTCAGTCTGTCTCATTTGTCTGTATGTGTCATCGGGAGCATTCTTAACATTCCACCTGTTTGTATCGTAGCTACACAATTGCTAATTAAATTTCCTGCCACAAACAGCAGACAAGGCAGTGACATTTGCATTACAATACCTGCCCTCCCTTTCAGGCGCGGATCGCGGCAGCCCCCAACCTCTCTTCACTTTTCCTTTTCTTTTGTAGAGTTTTTAGGCTTGAATTTGTTAAGAGATGTTTATTTGGCTTAGAGAAAGAACTTCTGTCAATGTTAAATTGCCACAAATGCTTAACACAACCAAGACGAGGCTGTTACATGAGAGTTATGTAGATTTATAAAGAAGTACTCTCAGGCTCCATTTTTAGGTTGGTTAATGGGGAGATTTGTAGGAAACAATGACAGATGATGCAGTTGTCACAGGTGGAAACAGGCCTTTTACAGCTAAATATTGGATGTCATACAGTGCAACCCCCGGATCCCATTCCTTTCTTCCCACTTGATAGCCTTAGGGGACACCGGTACTATAGTCAGTATGCTGAGTGTTTTAAACACAACATTGTATGCCACTTATTTACGTACCAGAACTAACAGTATTTGTATTGTAAGAGAGGAGTGTAGGATGCAAATTAAGTTAGCTAAATAACAGAGAAGTGTTTCCACTGTCAAAGCAGCCACACATCTGGATTCACATGGTGGAAAAACTGCAGTGAAAATGAAGTTAACACTAATCTGTCATCACTTTTTACTATATTTTCAGTTAATGCCATATCAATGCAAATCACCTCGCAGCAGGATTTGTTAGATCCGTAAATAATGTAGTGGTTACACTAAATATGGTTTGGAAGGTGTTACTGTGCATCATTATTGCTAAAGTCAAAGCAGTGGATGTGGCTGATGTATTACAACCCCAGACCTTGTCTTTGTTATCTCTTGTTCAGAACTCGTTCATTAGCGGTATATACTTGCTCATACCAATCACATCCTCCATTTGTCTTCTGTTGCAACAACTGGAAAGCTTATTAGCATCTGACACTGTTTAGTTTTGATACAAGAAGTGGAACATGATGGACTTGTTTTGGACTTTTTTGCATGCAGGCTGACTAAAATAACACGAGTTATAAGATGCATTTTCAACTTTCAGTTTAAGTTCACCAAAGTTCCCACAGCTTCGTGGTATAAAAGGTTAACACTGAAATATAAATTTAGCAACAATTATTAGTATTACATTATATATATATATATATATATATATATATATTATATGTGTGTGTGCGTGGGAGAGCGCTTAATGAGCATCCAGTGATTCTAATCTGAGGTCTCGCACAGGTTTTGTGATTAAAATAATTGTTAAATACTTAGTTCTGAGGCTGGTGCGTTCAACTGCCTGACTCACTGTTTTTCTTAAGTAGTGCCTGTGAAAACATACTGTATACACTATCATGATTCACAGGGTCATATCTGTGGAGTGGAAATGGCACACTCCTTCAGCGTAACCTAGCTCTTATCTCAGGTTCATTAGTCAAATAGAGGCAGGATGCTGTGATCATTTCAGGTCATCTACGCAGAATGTTGTGTTCTAGGAAATAAAGTATTTGAGTTCACAGGTTGGAAACACACTACAAGTTCCAAGCACACAGGTGGAAAGGAATCTCAAGTGTGTA
This sequence comes from Apogon talboti, assembly GCA_037367365.1. Lineage (NCBI taxonomy): Eukaryota > Metazoa > Chordata > Actinopteri > Kurtiformes > Apogonidae > Apogon > Apogon talboti. The sequence goes on along the minus strand of JAPQRQ010000019.1, from coordinate 6,315,614 downwards.
TTATAGTTGTACAGAAGAAGGAGCAAGTCTGGGCTAGATAAACCATTATGGTATGTTCACACTGAACATAAATCCTTCAGTATTTCACCACCCTCAAAGATTTGCATTTAACTGCCAATGGGAGTACAGGGGGAGGAAGCTAATGCTAGTGTTTACTAGTTTATCATACAACTGATACCTGCAATCAGGTTATCGACACATTTTCATTCATTTTTCTCCAAGGCCTTTCTTTTTTAGTCTGTCTCTACATCAGAAGCCAAATAAGGTTTGGGTCCATCATGTCTTAAGTTTTTCTGTTCATATTCCAGGCTTTTAGCATGCATCACAAATGCTTAGTTTAAGTTGAAACATGTTCAGCTGGTCTAATCAAGCTGTGACTACACAACTGATCCTATGCTTGCATTAACTTCAGTTTCAATTGTGAGTTACAAAATATTGGCTTTTTATATTGGCTTTGTTTGGTCTGAACACACTATTGAGAATACCTGATGTCTTTTGGGGATTTTCTTGGAGTTTTCTATTATTTTTGGTCACTGGAAAATTTAAGAAATAATCTTGCCCTAACCAGTGACTTAAGAAATTAATTAAATCCTGTACCAATTCCCAGTGTCTGGATTCTTAAAAAGTCTTAAATGCCTTAATTATCCTTAAAAATGATAATTACCTCTTAAATCTGACACTCAAAGGTCTTAAATGAATGATATTGCTATATTTGCTTTGGAAATCTGTAAAGAATTTGTCAGATGGAATTAGTGTTTATCATTTTATTATAATGGAGAATGGGAATGAGTGGAGCCTCCAACAGTTATTCATGGGTGGAGGGGGTTCAGGGATGAGCTTTAGCAGCTTGAATGTCAGTAGCAGAAACATTAGTCATGGACAAATGGAAATGGAACGTTGGCTCGATTGAAACATAGTTAAGACTGGTTTAAGACAATAACTATGAGGCCCGTTGGACTGTTGTATGAATGTAAGGTCTTAAATTTGATCAACGATGCCTTGAGCAGTGTCTTGAAAAGTCATAAATTTGGTTGACTGAAAAAAATAAATGGCTAGCTAAAGAATATACTGGAATATTTAGAAGATGAAAAGTCTGATCTGTAGGAACTGGTGGAGGACAAAACTGAGCTAAAAGGAAAGTGAGTGTATGTTACCGTTACTGTCAGTACAGCAACTGTGATACTCATAAGATAAATACTAACAGGAGCGTGAGTACAGTCTGATTACCCTCATGCCCCGGCTGTGGCCATCTTTTACCTCTTCTGTCTTTGTTGCATTTTCCAGTTTAACTTGTAAAAAAAAATCTACACTTTTGCAAACTACGTCTTATCTGAGATGTTAAATGGATGAGGGCTGGAGATGGGTGGGGGTGTGGTGTAATGGAAATCTGGAAAGGGTTAGAATAGGTTGGGTGTTGGGGGAGGAAGTTGCGAGTGTAGTGCATGGGCGAACACACAATCTCCATGGCAACAGTTTGATCTTTCTCTCTCTCTCTGTGGCTGTCAGGCCTGCAGCACACATGGTGACGGAGTGGACAGGTTGCGCCGATGACCAGAGGCAGGGAGGTGATCTGGAGAGGGGAAGGGGGGGGGGGGAGCAGACACCGTGGTTGGTGCTTCCTATTTCTGTTCTCCCTCTCTCTTTCTCTCTCTCTCTCACCCTCAAACTCTGCCATCTGCAGACCCCAAGAGCTACTTTGATTGGATTAGCCATGAATTAATGAGACAGGCTTGAAGAACAGCCTCTGTTGTGGAAATCTCTTATCATATCTTAATTCGTGCTTTGTGTGAGCACGTGTGGCTGTGTGATCTTAGAGGTTCTTAAATGAAATCAAAGAAAAGCAAATGTGAATGTTTTTCAAGTGCCAGAAAAGCTAGAATTTGTTTTGAAAAAAAAATAAAAATACTGATAGTATGAATTAGCAGATTGTGGAACATATGTTAAAGCTGTACCAGAGACCTGTTGCTTTTCTAATAAAGTAACAGACAGAAGGATATTTCTGTACATGGATTAGATAAAGCCTTAAAGCATTAAACACAATGTTGATCAAATGTTTGCATTTTAAAGCAACAAGTGTCTGTCGTTTTATTTTGGTTTGTCTTCAAGGAATCTGGAAAAGTTCCTCTGCTGGGGCTGTTTTACTATCTACTCTATCCACAGAACTTTGGAAAGACTAGACTGGGTTTGGGTTGTGTTGTTTTTGGGTGGTATGAGTGTAAGAAGAGAAAAGAAAAGAGGTGGTCAGTGAAAAGAGGAATGTTTAAGTCATCAGGGAGACAATAAAGTAGTTAGAAAAACAGCACTTTATCCTGTCTGAACTAATATAAAGTTTGTACATTTTGTATAACTGCAACACAGGAATAACACTCTGCATGTCCCCCTGTGCCTGAAATTAATAGCTAACATAGTATGTGTTGTAAGTTACTGCTTAGCGTGAGATATAGGGATCAGGTGGGGGGATGGCATTGTTTGGTTTGGGAAGTATTCTGTTGGTTGCATAGCAACAGGCTCCTGGAAACGGGAGTGGACGGTGTTGCCACTAGCAACCGTTGTTGCTCTGCAAACAATGTGGGCCAGTGCAAACATGAGCCAAGACTGTGGGCTCTTGCTTTTAATTGAACATCTGTATGTGTTTTTCTCTGATTGAGCTCTGTTTAAGTTAGATCTGTCAGTGACAGATGTTTAAATTTGTCTGTTCTCTTCAAAGTACACACTATAGAAACGGATCATGGTTTTATGATTTTTGGGCTCTTTAAATGTGTCTTTTCTTGTTTCTTTAAAGCTTCTAAACCCAGGTAACTCTTTGAAAGAGGGGCTGTTGTAACACTTAAGTGCTCATCTGGGATTTGCCTGAATGAAAACAATCCTCATGGACCTGACATGAAAATAGTCTTACGTTTGTGAAGTTGTCTCTGGGTTGGAGGCAAAAAAGCTTGGCCCCAAAAGCAGCGCACAGAGAGCAGAGTTTTGCAGCGGTGTGCTGAGTTTCCCGCTGTGTTCTACCTTTGTGCCTTTTAGAGCTGCCGGTGGGGATTTTGTTTGGCTTTTAACCTTCCCTAAAGACTCTCCTGTGCCTCTACTCTCCCCTCCAACCCACTGATTTGGCACACTTCACCATACATATTACAATCTGCTATTTAATCTGACTTTGATGGTTGAAAATGTTCAGTTAAGTGCTCTTTTACCTGAATACAATATTGTGCCATGTAGGGACGCAACAATTATGGATTCTGTCGGTACAATTATTGTCTAAGGAATAATCACAGTTATCATGATTATTATGCATTAATTGATTTCACAATATAAGTCATGTATAAAATCATGTGAACATTCTTTATGCATAATTTATTGCTGTGTTTTGAAACAAACTCAGTAGTACAGTACAAAATAATAATGAAGATAAACTAAAAGTCTATCTCTCTGTTTGGAATTAAATAAACATGACCTCTGTTCTGTAAACATCAATATATTCCCTGAGAACACCAAAAAATTGAGTCCAAGGCTGCGGGAGGTGTGACTGCATTGCTCTTTTGATGAAGTATATTACAAAATTTTGTATTTTCTGAATGTGTATTTTTTTCTACAATTCTTTTGGACTCGAGTAGAGAACTTAGGTGGTTTGCTTTGTTTGCACGTTAGAGTGCAGGTTCCCGAACCGAGCCCAATGGGTCAGGCTGGGTTCGGACAAAAATTTAGGAGTGTTGTTCGGGTTCGGTCGCATCAGCAAAATTCACAGTAAACATTTGATGTTTTTAAAAAATTCTCATTAGCTGGGCTAACACAGGCGTACTCAAGTTCATGCATGGTGTTAAATGCTTTTTAAAATAAATTTAAACCAGCATAGAACCCCAGGTCTTAGGTTTCGTCTCTGTAGTGGCACATGTAGTCTTTTAATAAAAGTGCTGTTCACATACCACAAATGTCTAAACGAGTACATTTAATCTGTAACATAAATATGGGAATAACTGAATTTAACTGTTCTGTTTGGACAGAAATGCACCACCTGAGGCTGGCTCTAATACATGTTTGCTTTGTTAACAGCCAAACTGTGACTGATATGGCTCTTGAAGTACCTGGGGACGGAAGGGGGTGGTGAGGATCAGGCTGATAGGGGTAAAAGGTGTGTAATTGCCCCAGTATGTCATCAAGGTCCATACAGGAGGTAATACTGAATGTGTCTGTGTGGAGTGTTTGACCCCATATATGGCGACGGGGGCGGGGTCCCGGGGGTGGTGACGTCAAGCGAACGTTACTTTTAAGAAAATGTAACGTTAAATTTCACTGACGGAAGACCTTGAGAGTATTACATCATCCGTCTCCCATAGACTGACATTAGGCCGCATTGGTGCGCCTTCGTTTGTTTACCTTGAACTGAGCTCAACTCGCACCGCTACGCTACAATAAGTAGATTGTAAGTGACACATTTAATTCCTTAACAATTGCTTTTCATGAAGTAACTTGGTACTAACATAATTTAACTCATTTATTGCGTATATTACCTTTACTCGGGCTGGGTGATGATCCCGTAGGTGCTGCATCAAATTAGAAGTATTGGCGTTTTTAGCGCAACTTTTTCACGGCACGTTTTGCATGTTTGGGATCCGTCATCTTCGACTACACCCTCGCTGGTCTTGGTGTAACCAAAATGCTCCCACACTGCCGACTTGGGAGCTTATTTGGCGGAAACAGTCGGGCTACTTGTCCTCTCGTGGTCAGGTGGGTCGTGTTTGAGTACGGCGCTTTAAGGCGGTGCGCCGCTGGTGTTACTTTGTTTTCGCTCCGTTCAAGTTGCGCCGACATGTTGGGCATAATCTCCCTGTTTCTGAGAGTGACAACAGAAACACGGTGTTGCAGAGCCTTTACGCTTAATTAACCGTGACCTTTTTTAATCGTGGTTAATTGTGAAACCGCATAATCGCTGCATCCCTAGTGCCATGCCAGCCTTTCTGTCGTGGCATAAAGAAACCCTCAGGCTTGTGTTACTTCCTCTGGTGAAAATGACATAGTCTGAAGATTAATGATTGGATTGTTACAAGTGTATTTATAACTCGGCTGACACTCCATAGACAAATTCCTTGGTTTAGGAAGATGCCTTAGCGTTGCAGCTGATTTTAACATGCTAGTATCCTTGCTAGTATCGCTCTGGTAATGGTCTTTTGGTGCTTTCGTGACAAACAAAAGAGGTGTGAAGTAAAATTGTAATAGAATATGAGCCTCTTTACAGATAAGTGATAATTGGCCCCTGCTGTACTTTAATTCAGTTGAGGGCAGTCTGGACCTGGTGCGTAGGATGGTCCATATGTGTGTTTGAAGATTGACACACATCAGTAGTTTCAACACAGACCTCCTCCGCTGATCCTGTTACTCATGTAGGCAGAGTGGTGTCTTTGCCTGTGGCAAAACCTCCACACATGGAAGACGTCAGTATCGGCACACCCAAATCACTTGTTTTTCTACCTTAGGTCCCCTCTTGGATTTATTAATACCACCCACAGCCCCAAACCCTGAATTTCCTGTCTGCATCATAACACAGGCATTGCAGGTAGCAAAGCAAAAGTTTTGTGACTTACTATAGATTTAGAGTCAAAGGAGTACATTTGCTTAGATTGCTCGCAGGTCAATCTGCTATATGTATTTGGTTTGTTCAGTTCCTTTGTCAGTGGTGTAATCTTTTATTCAGAGACTTGTATGGTTATGGTTGGATGACTGATGCCAAAATTAACTTTTTCACTGAAATAAAGTGTGAAAGTGCCAGGCTTTGCATCTTATGAGTCATCATGTAGTTTGATACAGCTTTGAAAAAAAAACTGAGCAGTGTTGAAAAGTAGACACATAAGAGCCTAGATAACATGAGCATGTAAATTATGCCGACAAATTCTGCTTGAGATTTTGCAGGGGAACTATTAATGTTTTTGCCTGTGAAGAACTAAAGCTTGGAAGACATTTGTAGTAGATGCTGTCAGAGCTGCAGTATGTTGGTGACGATGTTCAGTGTTTGTATAGATTAGTGGTGTTTCTCTGTGTTATTTAAGTTTTAAACCCTGAAAGTTTTCCACAAAAGAAAATGCAAGTCCTGTTTTGGTGTGACCACATTTTTGTTGGAACTATGCTTCGGCTAAGTGTATTTCCTTTTCCTTGCCATGAACAGCAGGATTTCCCTCATCCTGACTCATTTGTTTTTATTTCCACTTAAAAATCTTTCTTTTCTTGAGTTACTCTTCTGTGTGTGTTTAATGCTACAATTCTTCCTATTATTGATTGTTTATTCTAGACACATTATATGCAGTTGTTTTTGTGCAGCCCATCTGCCTACTTATGTAAATGCATCAGAATCCTTATGGGAAAAAATGTTTGCATAGAGGCTTGAAATGAAAGCACCAGTTTTAATGGCCCCATTACGAAGTTTATGTTAGATCTTAAGAAAACCAAGGCACAAGTTTGGCTGCACCTGTTGCCTGGATCTAACAACTGGCTCTGTAGATTATCGGAGCCTAAGTGGTGTTCGTTAGGTCTGGTTCAGTAAATTAACATAACACTAGTGCATATTGTGTACTTCTACTATCGACAGCCCGTCTGGAGCAGTTGTGGATCCCAGCTGTAGCGCTCCTGGTCCACACTGTTTTCCTACTGACTCCTCCTGCTCCTTGTGGATTTGTGCCTTTAACTAAAGACTACTCATCAACCCCCCCCACCCCACCCCACCCTAACTGTGCCATATCTCCTTCTCTCTTATTCTAATCCTCCGCCTCCTCTTTGCGGTCGCACTCGAAAGTTCCTCTGCAAGAGCTTTATAAATGGGGGAGAATAGAGGAGTGAACAGGGAGGGAAGGAGAGGGGGGTGAGTTGGGGGTGGTCGTCATGGATCCCTCACCATAGCAACCGACAAACGTTTACAAAGCATTAAGGAATTTCCTCATATCAGCTGGATTATTGGAGCCCTCGGAGAACGGCTCTCGTTCGAAACAAACGCTGGATATCATCAGGACCCTGGCAGGGGCCGGAGCCCCACTGCCATTTTCATCTTTTCCCCCTCTTTTTTTTTTTTCTTTTTTTTTTGCACAAGTGTGGAGAAGTTGTTTTTTTTTTTATCTGCTTACTCCCCCTTGCAGTTCTATTCTTCTCCTTCCCCCTCCTTGGTCCCGCTCTTTCCCTCTCTGTCCTTTTTTTGAAAAAGGAGAGCCTTTGTGTGACTCCATTTTTAGCTCGCCTTTGCTATGCTGTGCACATTGTCACCCAGTGGAGAAGTGAGGGGTGGCAGTGGGTTTGGTCCACAGGAAGCAGATCACTCCTTTTGGTAACTTGAACTCCTCTACTGTAACTTTTCCTCTTGAGTCAGTCCTGTCTGCAGGAAAAGGGGTATTTCAGTAATGCTGTCGGTCTGGTAACTTTTCCATTGATTAAGGTTAAAGGTGGGAAACCTCTGGGGTTTTGAGAGTTATTCTGACTCAGCTTGCCATAACCCCCCTGGGGCGCAATGGATGCACCACTGGTCTCCAAGAGAAAACCTGGGGTGGGGTTGAAGAGTGCTTATTTAGTATGGCTGTCTATGTGTGACTTTAAACACACTCTTTCTTACCTGTGGAAGAGTTCATTTTTGCCACACTCATGGCTCTTGGTTTCTCTCCTCTCTCTACGCCGTTCCTCTCTCAACCCAGCATGCAGAGCTCCGAGGGAGGGTCCGACACCACGACCAGCGTGGCATCGCTGCGAACGTCATCATCTGCCCAGGCCCCTGTGGTCCAGCCTGTCCCAGCCTCCCAACAGGTAGGGGCGGTTCATTTAAAAAAAGAATGGAAATGTTCTGTTAGAACAATTGAAGTTGCAGTGACTGTTCCACCCTTCTCTCCACAAACGCTTAACACTAACACTTTTTTTAACATTAGCTCGGCTACATGCATGATGTCTAAAATGAAAATGCAACATCCTGACAAAAGGATCATTCATGCACTTAAAGGAAAATTTTTAATTCAGCAGTTGAGAGTCATATTAGTTTTTGCAGCAGGAGTAGGTGGTTTCAACTGTCAGGAAATAAAGCTGCTACATTCCCACTCTGCCAACAGATGCTTCTTTTATACATTTATGATGCCAGCTTCTGCCATGCCTTCCCAGCCTTACTGTAACATTTAACTTGAACTATTTGAGGTTAAAGGAAACAAAAAATGTTTTAACAGAACCTATAGGACAGTAGCTTTGGGTGCACGACAGTACTTCTTCAACCTGACTTATTCTGATTCCAGCTTAACAAACGCATAGACGCTAAATAAAGTGATCAACTAAGAAGTGTGTGTTTGTGTGTGTGTGTGTGTGACATACCCCAAAGCCTTTAATCATTGTCTAATTTTTTGACCCATGCCCACTGTGCAGCATGTAATCTACCTGTTTTAATATAAACCTTATTAATTTAGTAGATTTCAGGTTTGTCTATCTGTTTTGAGCCTCTCAACCATCAAGTAATTTAACAGTCCTCAATATTCTAAGCTCTCCAACTAAAAAAAAAGTATGACCCACAGATCAGTCATCATGTTTCCCAGAAACCCGTTATGTTACCTAATGAGCCACGTGGACCACACAAGCACTGAAAAAACATATATTCTAACCATAGATAAATGGACAAAATACATGTTTATTTTACATGGTACTTGGTTATTAGGCACTAATATTTTCCTACTGAACAGATTATCAGGTTAATACAACCCCTCTAAAACTGGATCAGACCATTCTTTCCTAATTGAGATGTTTATGAGGTATTTTTATTCTGATTTGGTAATTATTGCAATATGTAGTCTTAGTTCATGAGATTTATTTTCTCATAAAACTTAAAAGTCATTTTGATGTGAGCACACCACTGTCCTGTCCAGACATCTACAATATCTGATTAAGCTAGAGGTGAGCTTTGGTTTCTTTTTGTTCATCTGAGCATTAATCCATCAACACGTGCTTGAACAGGACCTGCGGAGGGCGTTTGCAGATGTCTGCAAGTTGTGTCAACAGCATATGTTTACAATGTGTGTGTGATTGTATGTGCATACCGATGTAATTGAGTTATGTCTTATATCCAAACAGAGGGTGCTGGTTCAAGCCACAGGCTCAGCTCAGAAGGGAGGACAAGTACAGCAGCTTTCAGTACCCAGGGTTCAACAGGTCCCTCAGCAGGTACACAGTGCTGTACATACATACGGTGCTGTGAAATATTTGTGCACCCCTTGACAGTTGATTATTTTTTACTTCTTGAGGCTGAGCTTGAGACCTGCAGACTGGTGATTTACCACTGAATTAATTGTATAAAAACCACAGTGAATTGAAGCTTGTTAGGGCCCGAGCAGTGGCCATGCAATGGCCGCGAAGGCCCTATTGTAATTGTAATGTTTATTATTATTAGGGCCCGAGCAGTGGTCATGCAATGGCTGCGAAGGCCCTATTGTAATTGTAATGTTTATTATTAT
>JAPQRQ010000019.1:6291137-6306071 GCA_037367365.1 Apogon talboti | reverse complement strand
ATCCAAGTCCAACCATGACCACCTCGACTTGCATTGGTACGCGAGGGCCCGTCATAACTGCTTGCAGTTACTAGTTTCATCAGGACTTCACTGTGTCTCTGATGTATATTTGATCAACTTTTTATGTCCGATCCAGCTCAGAATGTACATTTCAGTTAAATATTAATGGTCAAGCTGTCTCACTGTAGGTGTTACTGGTACACGGGTTAAACCTAAATATGTTAGTAGTTAACGTATGGAATAAAGACACAGCATCCAGAAAAAGCCAAAAGCTGTCACCCAGAGCAGAAGTATTTCTTCTTCCCATCAGATTTTTTTTTTTCTCTCTCTCTGACTGAGCCTGGCCCACTTCCTCCTTACTTCAATAATAATAATATAGTAATGTGAATAGTGCTCATTAGGTATCATGTGTATGGAAAAGGTGTTCTCTGGGTCTCATGCTATAATGTGACCTGTGTCGTGGTGCATTTTGGCCACCGTACAGCCCAGTGGTGCTCCTGAGGGCTTGAACCAGATCCCAACCACCAAACCTGTCATGTCAAACTGCCAATTAGCTCCCTTACTTCTAGTCCCCCCCCCCCCCCAGGTGATGTTATAAACTAACGGATAGTTAATTGTCTTTTTGTCCTTTAGATCGTCTTTCCATTGTGATGTGTATTATGTTTGCATTAACCCACATGTATGTCATCATCAGCTTTGTTATTAAAGTAAAAGACATATTTAACCAGCTGGTATTTAGCATTATTTCCTGTGATTTATGTGTATTAGTTCCCATCAGCTGAGGCATCCAATCTTTTGCAGTAGATCACTTATCATCCACTAACATATAACTGGATCTAAACATCAGAACACATGGAGTGTCAAGTATAAAGGTTTTATAATAAACACTATTGTTGAAGCATCTGTTTGTTTTTTGTTTTTACACCAAATCCAAGGGGTGGACAGAAGTTTTCACTGCACGTCATGCTGCTGTGCTTATATCAATATGTATGCGCATGGTAAACCGAATTGTAACAGGGAAACATAAGTGTCTTTTCCTTGTCTTGATCCTTGTGTTGTGTTTGTGTAGGTGCAGCAGGTACAGCATGTTTACCCATCCCAGGTCCAGTACGTCGGAGAAAGTGGAGAGGCCGTTTACACCAATGGAACGATGTAAGCAATATTATGTCTTATCTACCAATATATTACTTGATTAAGTCAATATTAGTTCATAGTAATATTACAATTTTAGTGTACCACAGTTGTAAGTAGCCACTATTAATTTAAGAATGCAATACAGCTACACACACTGTGCGTGTTTGACTCCATGTGCACAGCCATAGGTGCCAAATTATATGATGGAGTAAAATGACAAATAAAACTTTAACCCAGCACTTTTCTCGTCATTTTAGCTGTCACATCCAGCTGCTTTGTAAGTAGCTCTAATCAAAACACCATTAAAGCTAATTGAATCTAAATTGTTTTCCCCCTCAGTTTGACGTTTCCAGAAAGAGCAAATATTTTCAAGACATCAGTAATGGTGTTGTTTACTAAATCTTTGGATTTAATTATTTTTCCCTGGCATTAAGAATTACTGAAACAAAGAGTTCTAATGTCTCGTTATATTATGAGGATGAGGAGATGTTAGCCTTCAGGATCAGACTATAATGGAAGAAAGGGTTGTGTAGTCAAGTGAGGTGGTATAAAGAGAGACACATGTTGAGGAGATCCATTTGGATGTACACATGACTGTCTCAGTAAGTCACTTATTGTATTGATATTGTATTTTTTTCCATTATTATTTTCAATTTCAGTTGTAGTTTGGGTTTAGGAGAAGATCATGGTTTTGGTTAAAATACACCCTTTCATAACATCACAACAACAACAAAAGGCTTCTGATTCAAAGCCCTAAAGGCGAACATCTGTCATGTGCTGAAATGTAGTTTTTAACCTCCGCCAAGGAGGTTAGGTATTCACCAGGGTTTGTCTGTCTGTCTGTCTGTTTGTGTGCAACATAACGCAAAAAGTTATGGAGGAGTCTAACGAAATTTTCAGGAAATGTCTGAAATGGGACAAGGAGCAGGCGAGTCGATTTTGAAGGTGATCCAAGATTTTTTTTTAATGGCATTTTCAGTTGAATAACCTCTCAGCTGGCATGTCTGTTTCTGCACATGACATTTGACATCATGTCAACGTGGCCCTATTGTTTATCTGTTGCTGGGTAACCCACTAAAAGGGTATTGTTTATCTGTTGCTAGGTAACCCACTTCAAGGGTATTATATGTTACCGCAGCATGGTGGGGAACTGAGCTGCCTTGGTGGAGGTCTGCGCTCTCCGAGTGCTTTTCTAGTAATCATTGTCACCACTGCGTACTAACTTCTGGATACTGGTCCATCCCCAGCCGAACAGCCTACTCCTACAACCCCGAGGCCCAACTGTACGGGCAGAGCAGTGGAGGAGCCTACTTTGACTCTCAGGCCGGTGGAGCCCATGTGACCACCGTGGTGTCGTCTGCCAGCGGTGGGGTGCCCACTCACGGCATGGTGGGCATCGCCATGGACGTGGGCAGCAGCCACATCATCTCCAGTGGCAGCACATACCTGATCCACGGAGGAAGCATGGAGGGAAGCCGCAACCACATCTCACACTCGTCTCGCTCCTCCTCAGCTATGGTGAGAAAATCCACATGTTACAGACAAACCCTGAGTCCCTGAAACATACATAACATATTTAGGGGTTGTCTTTCCTCAGCTGCTGTGAGGACACCAAATGACAGGCTCTGCTCCCTGTATAAACCACTAACTGTGAATACACCATAGCTCATTTATCAAATATTCCCCCTTACTCATGGGTTAGCCGACTGGCGCTAACTGTGGTGCTAACCGAGCCGGTGTCCAGGCTCCTTCATGGCTCAGGGAGAGAGACGTCATTTACAGCAACCTGAGTTGGGGCCTCCTGGCTCTGCAGTAACAGACGCAGGGCAGAGAGCCTGTAGAACCGGGACACTGGCTTAAATAATTCAGCACTGCCTTGTTTCAGAGGTTTTCACAGGCACTTGAGCGCCCTGCGAAACAAAGCAACCCCTGGGGCTCATTACCATTTGGCCAAGAGCTCTCGGGAGCCTTCTTAAGGCTTGGAACATTGCCTGCTTCTTTTCCCTTTTCTTCCATGTCTCCAGTTTGGCTGCAATACCACATATCTTTTCTTTTTTGACTTGATTTTGTTATGTAGCTCAATAGAGCGTCCCTGGTTTTGTCATTTGCTCGGGGCTCTTATTTTCTCTTGTGCCAAGATAGAGTGATATGGAAATGTATTTTACTCGCCACTTTTTCTGTCATATTACAACTTACTCTATCAGAATTTTTGATTTTCAATTATTCTCAGGCATTGTTGACCTGTTGCCCCCCCTCAGCTTGACGTGACCTCTGCCCCTGTTTGTGGTTCCTATTTGCATACATTAGAGTGTCTGACCGCAAGTCTTCACTGAGCAGCTTAACCCTATGAGTCCCTTGATTTGCATGCTTTTGTTAGCCAATAATGGATTTGGCTGCAACACTGACTGATTTTAATGGAAATGCAGAGATCTGGCTGCTCGCTAACAGTCTTATTTCCTTTATCTGTTTTTTTTCTTTCATATTCCCCTGCTTATTTCTGTCTCTGTCTTTTTCTTTCCCTCTCTTTCCTGCTTTCTCCCCCTTCTGTGTCCACTCTTTTTTTTTGCATGCTCCTTCTTCTTTAGCTTGAAATGGCGATTGAAAACCTCCAAAAGTCTGATGGAATTGCAAGTCACAAAAGCAGCCTGCTCAACAGCCATGTAAGTCCTTCAGGATCTTTCTTTAAAAAAAGGGACATGAGAGAAAATGAAAAAAAAAAACCCAAACGGGTGGCTGAACCTGTAGGCAGTGTGTTCTACTTGCGTGCTGCTAAGTTAAACACACTACCTCCTGCCAGCTTTACTTTCTCCCCACTGTCCCACTGATATGCATAACTGCCAAAATTATTCTGCATCATCAATCTGGACTTGCATTCGCTCTCACTTTTCGCTTAAGAGTGTATCTTGTACGTGCGTCTTGATACTCTGCATGGACTTCAGCTGATTGATTTTTCTGTTATTTTCACTTCTAAACTTACCGAGACATGCACACATTGCTACTGTATTTTATACAGTACAACCTTTGCCCTGTTAGTGGCATTAGGATAACATTTAAGCAAATATTGCAAAGTCTAACATGGGGAGATTTGTGGTTAAGATGCTTAGAAATCTTCTGACAAACTCCGTGCCTTGTTTACACGCAGTATTTGCTTGCAAATTTATTGATTGAAGCTTTTTATGCAACTTTTTTGTGATTGTCCTGGTTACAGGCAGTGCTATGACCATGCCCTCCCTGAAGTTTTTAGTAGTTGGTAGTTTTTACAACTTAAGTTAAAAACGCCCAAGGCAAGAATTGGCGTGGTGTTTAACCTCCTACAGTCGGCTGTTCTTGAGTGCAGTGTGTGTGTGTGTGTGTGTGTGTGTGTGTGTGTGTGTGTGGTGTGTCTTATCTGTTGTTTGATGTGATAATAAGATCTACTGCCCTTGTCCATTGTTGGCCAGGTGATCACAGAGCAGAGTCAGTCCGTTGGGGCTCGCTGACACTTGCCTCTGTATCTTTTATGTATTTTTAGCTGCAGTGGCTGCTGGACAACTATGAGACGGCCGAGGGAGTGAGCCTGCCCCGGTGCTCATTGTATAACCATTACTTGCGGCACTGTCAGGAACAGAAACTGGATCCGGTCAACGCAGCGTCCTTCGGGAAACTCATACGCTCAGTCTTCATGGGCCTTCGGACCCGCCGCCTCGGCACCAGGTACTGGGATGCAGATGCCGAGGATGCTGATAACAGTAATCATGCCACCGTTTTAGATGATGCTTATAAGCATTGGATGGATGCTGATGGAAGAGGCTAATGATAGTGATTAAACTGATGGCAAGTCGTCTTCTCCTCACTGGCTTCTGGCTTTTCTGTCTCTGAATCTACCAGAGGCAACTCGAAGTATCATTACTACGGCATCCGGGTGAAGCCGGATTCACCGCTCAACCGCTTGCAGGAGGACACTCAGTACATGGCCATGAGGCAGCAGCCTGTCCACCAGAAACAGAGGTCAGCTCTCTCTCTCTCTCTCTCTCTCTCTCTCTGAAATCTGGTGGTTTTATCCGCTTCTTTTCTCCTCATTTCCATCTCATCCTCTCTCCGCCACATTTGTCACTTTTATTCTTCCTGTCATCCTTTGTAACTTTGTTGCTTATTGTTTCTTTATGCAACTTGTCGATGAGGTGTTTTTGATTATTTGTTTCAACTGAGATTGAAGATAAAGGGTATTTCATAATTATTCTGACTGATGACATTTCCCCTGTGACAGCTGTCTCTATCATTTGCTCTTTGTCTTCTTCCTCTCTTTGTTATTTTCATGGTTAACTATAATATTCCACACCCCAATTTCAAACATAACATATTAAATCAGCTTCTTTTTTTTTTTTTTCATTTTTTGTTTGAAATGTTAGCACTAGTTGTTATATCACTGAACTTATTGGTTGTTTTAGCACAGCGTTGACCGTAAATATCTGGATGTGTAATGGAAAAAAACTGTAAACTGTACTTAATCATTGTGTTGTGTAATAAGTAACTGCTCCCTTGAGTCTATTTTTAGAGGTCTATTTAATTTCTTCACACTCCTGATTGATGATGCGCTGATGTGGGAAACGGTGAATCCTGACTTTCTTTGGGAGTAAATCCTACACACTGGAGACATCCTCGTCAGCCTCAACTGCACTTTTTTTATTGCGGCAGGTTTTCTACGACTCAAAGCTAACCTGTATATCTTTCTTCGCTCAATCTGTACAGATTCAAGCCTCTCCAGAAGGTGGACGGTATGTCTGACAGCTTGTGTGGGAGCTCTCAACACTGTAACAGCACTCCAGAGCAGTCGGTGGCTGCTCAGAGTCAACATCACCAGCAGTACATCGGTAAGCTCAGACTGCTGTCGACCTAATGCTGTGGTACTAAATGACACTCCTACTGATACAAACTCCGTATCGTCTTATGTCTGTCTACTGCTTTATTGGTTAACATAGCAGGACAATATTTTGATTAGCAAACAATCATCAATGTCAAATTAGGGATTTTTTTTAATAGTACAGCCTCTCACCAGTAAGATTAGCATTCCTGTGACACACAGAAGAGTTTGTCCATCATTTACAGTACTGTGCTATGTTGTTTTTATATGGTTGTAATGAACATAAAGTCTATTCTCAGTCTCTTTGTTAAAAATGCAACAAGGAAGAAATAGTGGGAAATATTGTTTGCAGCATTTGGCTTCTACAGGAAACGGTCAGTATTCAGGTTCCCATGACAAAGAGTAGCCCAAACAACAACAAACGCTGGACATGCTTCGAATAAAAACACTTGAAAATTCAGTAAATTCAGTAAATCTCATGTCTGCGCAGAAGACTTAAAGACAAAGTACAATGGAAGGTCACACTAAATACTGGATACTGCAGTTTGTTTGTTTTTTTTTTTCCCTGAAATTCTTGTTTTTAATGTTGTTCTATGTTTCAGTTTTGCCGTCTTAGACTGAGAAATGCATACGTACACTATACCATCATATTATTATACTCCACTAAAACAACAAACCTACTCATGGCCTTATACATAGTACTGTAGTTGGTTGGACGTGTGATGTCCATGTGTTTCAATCATCCTTATTTCGACTTGAAATATGTATTTAGATTTTAAAAAATGATAATAATAAAATAAAATGCACTGTAGTGGTAAAAATAATAATAAAAGCTGAAGAATAAGTCATTGAAATATAAAACTAATGAGTTACCTACAACAGGAACTGCTACAAAACTAAAAATATGATGTGATAAAAATGTCTTTAAATAGAGTCTAATTTTTCTTCCAAGCTGCAGGTGATGAGTGACTAAACCTCGGTTTTCCAGTTTTAGTAAAAAATATCCAGCGCCTGCAACATAAAACTGTCACTTGTAGTGGATGTGTGCGTGCAGGAGGCAGCACTGAGTGACACCTGTCAACCATCTGACTGTGTACAGATACCTCCCACACCCTGCCTCCGTTTCCCTCCCCTGACTTGGGCACTCAGCCTCTGCCGGAGCGCATCAACATGAATGATATCAAGAAGCTGCAGACGCTCTACAGAGACCACTGCGAGGTAAGTTGAACCACATTTCAATTCCGCCTCACACTGCCACTTCCAAATATTTACCGCACCGGCTCGCTCCTCGGTGTCGGGGCCCGTCCTCGGTCACGTGTCGCACCCTCTGCTTTCTGATCCACGGCTCCGAGTCCTGTTAGTCAAACATATTACAACTACAGACACTTGAAAACACGGTGACACATAATACATAACCCACCCTGAGACTTGTCAACAGGTATTTCATATGTCAAAGAGGCTTATATGAGCTTGTGAAATACCATATAGTAAGACCGCCTGAGGCTGCAAAGATTAATGATTATTAAATGAAGTAGCTCCAAGGTTTTTGTTTTGGTATGGCAGTTGAGTTGATGTTGTTACATAATAATGAACAGTACAACTCTGGATTAGTACTTTAAAGGTTGAACATAATTATCCTGTAAATAAAACTTTATGGTGTTATGAATGGCACTAACTGAACTGTAAATATTACTGGTATGAGCAGTTTATTAGTTAAAGAGGTTGAACTGTTGACCGACAGATACTGTATCCTTTTTTTTTTTTACTTTTAATAACCTAAACAGCAGCTGGAGACCAAAATATCTAGTGATCTAAACTGTTTAATAACCTCTGGATCACTAATCCTATGAAGACATTTAATAATTCATCAAGCCATGTAAGTTTGACAAATGTAAATGGTTGTGGGCACATATTTTTACATTCAGTTAATAGATTTTGTTGAAAAAGTCACATTTCTCTACTTTCCAAAGTTCCGCTATAATAATCTCTGAATTTACTTTGACCTTTTATGAACACCATGAACTAAAATTAAATATAAGAAAACACCAGCTTTTCAATGAAAAGTGTAAAGGATAAAATAATAACTAGTGATAAATCACACAACAACGGTTAGATGTGAGGACAAATTCATTTGGAAGTCACCCCAAAAAAAGAGTTGTAGGTCTTTTAAGGGTTAAAGTTGAGTGTTCAACAGGTGTCAGGCTTTTAGGCCAGACCGCAGCTCTGACAGACCTGACACGTTTAAACCAAAAAAATACCTGTATATTAATAAACTGCGGGCTGGAAGACTTAGGAAAATCTAAGATCTAACAGAATGATGTATTGCATAATGAGGTTTTTACATGTTGCGTAACATGAATCGAAGCTCTTTTTGGCAGGACAATGAATCTGAGTGGGCAGAAGAATAACCCCCTAGGATAAAGGCACTGGCACTGTGAAAGAGAGAAATAATATTGAACATTAAAATTTGGGGGCTTTACAGGCAGGAGAGAGGCTGTGATTAAAGCAGCAGAGCGCTGGCTTTATCATATTATCCCTGCCCTCCCCTTGTCCAGCCTCACCACGCTCCCTTTGTTCCAGCCGTCTTTTCATCTCGGTGCAGCTTTCAAGACATGCCAATTAACCTTTCAGCGCGCTGGGTGGACATCTTGGTGTCTTTGTGGTGGCCTCCTCTTGAGCCTTTGTGTTGCCTTGTCTGTGGACAGGCACATGGGCTCCTGTCTTTGTCTGCCGCCGCATTTCTGTCACTCACACAAGCTCTCATTGCCGCTGTGTGTTTAATGTTTATGCATTTCACTTTTTCTCCCCGGTTTTTGTGAGCCAACTGTGACCTGTTAACACATTAGCTGAGACTTTTTATGGACAATGGAAGTTAGAGCACAATTAAAGGTAACAAGTTGCCACAGGTGTAAAGCAGTATCTTATTTCTCACTTAAAACAGCTAAATAATTAAGTGCATATTGAAGCATTCATTTGTTCTTGTCATGGAAACAACAGATGAATATCCAGGTGCCAGCTGTGCCGTTAAATTAATGTTTAAGTAGAAATGATTAGGTGCTTATTAATAATTGGGTAATAAATCAGACTAAACCACAGCATTGTTGCATGTGTGTGTGCAGATGTGAAGGGTTAATATGTGGGAATCTCAGCCTCGGGCCGATCCGTGTCTGTCTGTGACCGTGCCTGTGGATGCGTGTTATTTCTCCTCCACACTTACTTTTTTTTTTTCCTCTTTTGAAGGCATGCTGTTTTTCCTGTGTGGTGAAAACTGGAGGCAAAACGCTCTTGTTTAGAGGGGATGGGGAATTCTCCTTTTTGTTTTGGAGTTCTGTGTTTGACCTGTTGCTGGGGGCAACCATAAACAAGGTTACCATGGTGACGGCAAGAGAGGAAGCAAAAACATATCATGTGATTAAAGCCTACACTGCTGTGTAACAAGATCCAGCGGCAAGTGCACGTCCTGCCAGAGAGAGAAAGAAGAGAATCTGTGGGCACGGCTTGAAGTGAACGTTAGATCCCGGCACAGTTTAAGACCAGAAACAAAGGAGGACAACCTCTGCCTCGCATGGACCCGGGCCCACGCTTCCTCTGGTCTGAGTTGCCTGTGCAGCTCCTGTAGCTCTGATTTTTACATTTTAACTCCTTTTTCTTTTTTTGGAACTTTACAGCTTTTGTTGCGATTGTGAAGTCTTAAAGCTGTAGTTGTGACATCATTGACTCGTTCACCACAGCTTCCTTTGTACTCAGCTTTGCGTCATATTCTCTCTAAGAGACTCGTACGCATGAACAGGAAAGAGGAAGTCACATGGGTTAGTTCAGGTCAGCACCTCGCTAACGATTAAAAGGACAAAAAAAAGTCCTATAAAACTACAAGAATAGCTGTAAAAAACGCAACCCTGATATATAAAAAAAAGAGTGAAATCATGTTGAAATAAAAGTGCAGATAAAGCCTTAACTTGGCCTTTAGGTTTTCCTGATGATTAATGTGCATGGAGCGGTGTTTAAGCTGGCTCATTGTCTAAGCAGGAGGGCCCACAGTGAGCGAGAGCCTGCCTGCCTGCCTCCACAAACTTTGTTGTGTGTCTGGTTGCCATGGCTCAGCTCTGTATGTTTTGTCCCCCTTCCTCCCTCACTCCCTCCCTTCCCCCCCTCCCTCACCGCTCTCCTGCAGGCTACTCTGGATGTGGTGATGAACCTTCAGTTCCACTACATTGAGAAACTCTGGCAGACCTTTTGGTATTCAACACCGCCATCTAGTGACGGAAGCACCGCCATCGGCAACAGGTCGGACCACACGGGCTGCACAGGCCTGACAGGAAATGAGCCTGTCGTGGGACGGTGGCACTGACCTTTATTCTGTCCTGTTATTGTAGTGATGATGACCTGGAAGGCGTGATCCCCAGAGAGAAGCTGGTGTCTCTGTGTAAATACGAACCGGTGCGACTATGGATGAGGAGCTGTGACCACATCCTGTACCAGGCTCTGGTGGAGATCCTCATCCCTGATGTGCTGCGTCCTGTTCCCAGTCAGTTCCCCCTTGGTTTCATTTATGCATTTTATTAGGTTTAGTAAAGTAGAAAAGAGACGACAACAACACACTGGTATCACCTCGTCTCCTGAATCATCGCACTTTAACGACATGAAGACATTTGACACAATAAAGTCTGATTCATCAGTGGCCATAGGTTTATATTTTGACACATAATAATTTACTGACAACAATCAGAATTAAACTGAAGATATTTGAATGTTTTATTGTGGTTGGAACTGATCATCAGTCTGATCAGCTATAGATCCAATATTCATCATCACTCACATGTGCTTAGTTTTATCAGATTTGTAATTTTAGTATTATCCGTTTACTAATAAATAGATTTATGTAAAAAAAAAAAAAGTACACAGATTGAAAATGAATGAACAGAAAAAGCAAAACTCGTTACAATTTCTTGATAAAAAAATAAATAAATAAATAAAATATAAATTATTTGTATTCATTTTATTTTCATTATTAAAGTACTTATTTATAATACCTCCAAGTCTGATTTGTGATGATACAATGTTGTTTAAATCCAGCGTTCTTGACTGGTGGGTTGTTCCAAGTGGGTTGCAAAGTTTATTGGTTATTACCACGGTAAAGCAGGCATTTGATTGGACGACGTTTAATGGTAAGATCAAGAAAAAATATGACCCTGAGCATATTAAATATGGATTTATAAACATACAATAAGAATGACAGTAAAAGGGAGCTGAAACCGAACCATGTGTGTGACATGTCAGAATGAAAATGTCACAACTGAAAATACTGTTCATTTAAATTGAGTGTAACTTTTAAATTAACACGTATTTTAAAACGGTAGATTTTGTCTTTTATGCACAAACTCAGGTGTGCGGTGGCAGCGTTCCACCAGTTTATTATTAGAGCCGTATAAACTGGTTCTATAATTAGACTGAATTTCATTGAAGTGAGTCACGACTTGATGAATTTATTAAATGTGAAAGTTTGAAGGTAGTTTTTGTGTTGGAGTTTGTGTTTTTCAGAATTCTAATATTAAGGTTTTCATTTTTACCTGTCTGTTCCAAACCTTAGTCCCTTCAGTTGGTATTCCTCGGTGTTGTATGAGCTCTGGTTTACTGTTCACAGTGGGTTAAGCGTGCTGGGGATCGGGTCATAATCCGTGTTCTTAATCCTGCAGGTACTCTCACTCAGGCCATCCGCAACTTTGCCAAGAGTCTGGAGGGATGGCTGACCAACGCCATGACCAACTTCCCTCAAGAGATTATTCGCCTCAAGGTAAAAAAAAAAAAAAAAACAAAAAAAAACAAAAAAAAACAAAAAAAAAAAAACGCTCAAACTGGGGAGACGGTTGAAGTCACTACGTTTGTTGACAGTTCCAGCCTTTATGATTAAATGTACACGTTGTCATCAAATGTGGGTGTTGTGTAAACTCACAGCTGCTGCTCTTTTCCTACTTTGAACTTAATGTTTGATTTATGTCTGACTCACATTCGACATGTGGAATTGAATTGACGTATATATATTTATATATATTGCAGTCACACAGGTTGTTGTCTGATGCCTCAGGTACCTTTTACACGTACGTCATGTGATGTAATCCTTCGGTGCATCCGTAGGTGGCGGTGGTCAGTGCCTTCGCCCAGACGCTGAGGCGCTACACCAGTCTCAACCACCTGGCCCAGGCAGCCCGCGCCGTCCTCCAGAACACCTCCCAGATCAACCAGATGCTCTCCGACCTCAACAGAGTGGACTTCGCCAACGTCCAGGTGAAACGTCGTGTTGGAGTCGTGGTTTCGGTCTGCCGCTGCGCCGGGGCGTCTCGCTGAGTGCGTTTGTTTTACGTCGTCACAGGAGCAGGCGTCGTGGGTCTGTCAGTGCGATGAAAGCGTGGTCCAGCGTCTGGAGCAGGACTTCAAGGTCACCCTGCAGCAGCAGAGCTCTCTGGACCAGTGGGCCACCTGGCTGGACAACGTGGTCTCTCAGGTCCTGAAGCCACACCAGGGCAGCCCCAGCTTCCCCAAGGCCGCACGCCAGTTCCTGCTCAAGTGGTCGTTCTACAGGTAGGAGAGGAACTGGGACGGTTTACAAACATTAAACAAACATATTTACAAACATTATTCTGGTTTTACTTTATTTGTTATTTTTTATTCTCAAAAAGACTAAATTACTAGTTCGCTGTTTACATGCAGTTATACATTCACTGATTTAAAAAATAGGACCAATGTCCCTGTATCAGCATCATGTTCGATCAAGAATCAATAAGAAGTTGAGTTCATGAGGTTGTCAGGTTGTGTCTGTGGAGCCCTTTTACACAGCACTTCTCTTCTGGAATATTTCACCTTTATTGCATAATGACGTCTGCGTAAAGGAAATGGCGGGACCACCCACCTCTGTGACATTGCCACGTACATGTACTCATGACTGCTCCGCCTTTACCCCTCATCCGTCTGTAGTTCCATGGTGATTCGAGACCTGACCTTGCGTAGTGCCGCCAGTT
Source organism: Apogon talboti (assembly GCA_037367365.1). NCBI lineage: Eukaryota > Metazoa > Chordata > Actinopteri > Kurtiformes > Apogonidae > Apogon > Apogon talboti. The sequence goes on along the minus strand of JAPQRQ010000019.1, from coordinate 6,293,084 downwards.
TCGGGTCCTTCCATCTCATTCGTCTGCTCTATGACGAGTACATGTTCTACCTGGTGGAACACCGTGTGGCTCAGGCCACCGGAGAAACTCCTATCGCTGTAATGGGAGAGGTAAGAAAAAGACAAGGAACCGTGTCATTGTTCAACATTAACATTTTCTGTCATAATTAATAGGGCTGTTCCTGCTTCAGTCCAGTATTAATACCTTTCCTCTTCATTTTCAGTTCAGTGACCTGAGCTCCATGATGCCGTCTCTAATGGAGAAAGGTAAGACACACAGACTGTACACACTCTGGTATTAATCTAATGGGTAATTAAAGTCATATTTAAGTCATATTCACTGTTTAATGAACAGGGTTTTAAAATAGAAGGCTGTGATGTTTGAAAAGCAGCAGTTTGTCATTCAGTCCCTCCGTGCTTCCCAAAGCCTGTTATTATCCTTCGTCTGTTCCTGTTTGTAATCAAAAACACATTAATGAGCCACGCTGTCGCACCGGGTGACACGGCTGTTCATTATCATTATTAGTAGTAGTTAATGTTCAGTCCATCCCACGTACTGGCTCCTGCTGCGCCATGCTGAGCAGAACGGAGCAGACGAAAGGAAAAGAAAACAGCTGATAAAGGCAAATAAAAATGTACTATTTGTGAGGCTTCATTGCGTTGGTTAAGATAAAGTGTGTAATTACTGCTACTGTGCTTTAAGGGACTTTTGTAAAGTATAAAGAGGTTTAATTTGAAGCTTTTACGCAGATACTTTAGCCCAAGATAAACTGTCACGTGTTTTGTGAAAGTGAAACTTGGTGCTTTTCTTGGTCAAATGTTAAACAGATGACATGAATATTCTAAAACCCAATAATCTGAATTTCAGAAGTTAAAATGTCTTAAATGTGGTTATGAAAGGTCTTAAAAATGAATTGGATTGGTAGAAGCCTGTGGAAAATAACTAATCCACAGCAGAACATGAGGAAGCTTTGGTTTAAAGGCAGAAATAGAATTACACAGGAAGTTTAAAAAAAACAAACATTAAGACAAGACACGAGCAAACTGCTGCCATCAGCCGGTGTCGTCGTGCTCCCCAGTGTCACATGTGATACATTATTATTATTAAAAGTCTGAATGGGCGTCTGTTTGGCCTGAGGACACCAGCTGAGGTTAACACAGCTCTGATGACTTTGTTTTATGGATCTTTGATTCAGTCCGTTATCACAGTCTCTTTCTTTTGCTGGTTTGCATCGATCAGTCTGCAACAAAACCCCATTAGCCAGGATCATTACCCAGAACCCTCCTTCAGAACTCTACAATAACCAGACGTCAAAAAAGGTCATGTCCAACGGCGCTCACCCTCTGAACTGAACTGTCTTCAGAAGTCTGGAACTTTGAAACGCTGTTTTCCAGACCTTGAAAAGTCTGGATAAAGTATGGAAAACAGTTCCTCCTGTAGTTGAATTTTAGAGTATGTACCAAGGCACATAATCCTGTAAGATAAGAAATACATGAGGAAAGGATATAAAAAAACTGGATCTGATTCACTAACCGGTCGGAACTGGAATGAGTAGAAACTAGTTGGTGTGATATCCATGCACTTTAGTGATTTTCATAGGTTTTGAAAACATTTCTGTCAGTAAAACATAATTTAGTGTGAATTATCCTTTCATTCATTCATTCAGTCATACATTTATTCAAATGAACTTTTCTCTAACACACAACAGGTCCGATCTCAACCAAGAAAGTAGGAACGCTAGTATAAAAGTACATCAAGTCGAGGTCTGGGGGAAAAATAGAAGTTTTGGAATAGTCTGGAATGTTTGTGTGGATGAAGAGCAAACACCTGCTTTAAGTTGGTTCCTCCTGGTTCCCACCGCAGACAAACATCAGCTAAATCCAACAGATACGGACGGTCCTTTATGGCCTCGTCCATCTCTGTAGCAGGGCTAGCATTAGCCGTCCT
>JAPQRQ010000019.1:6238550-6274099 GCA_037367365.1 Apogon talboti | reverse complement strand
GCTATTGCATGGTGGGGGTTATTTAGTCGGGGGGGGGGGGGGGTACATTATGCTTGAGGGTAAAAACTGTACTTGAGTCTGTTTATGCTTTAAGTGTCCTATTTCCTCAGAAACATGATCCATCTTGTGCTTTTACCTGCTTCATCTCCTGTAAAACCCACCTGTTGCCGCGCCCCCCTGTTGGGTGGGAGGGTGAGCGCCCCCACCGTCGCCTTCAGTTCCTTCTCCGTGGCGGCAGAGCTGCTTCGGTTGCTACTGGCAACCGGTCGGATCTGGATGTGGAACTTCTTGGGCTCCTCGTCGTCGAAGTCAGAGTCGCTGGAGTAGAAGTTGGTTTCCTTCTCCTCGGCACAGCGTACGAAGAAGAGGAGGGTCAAGGAGAAGCACCTCAGACGCGGATGTTTGGAAAAATCAGAACGAGAAAAGAAGATACAGACGGTACAGAGGCAAAACGTGAGGAACTTTGACCTGGAAAACTAGGGTTGGTCATTTTCATCACTTTCTGAAGTCCAATAATCAAACCAACTTAATGTAAGTCGTTTAGTTGTTCCATTATCGTTCGCCTCACAGCATAATTACTTAAGTCAGATTTTTGGCAAAATTTTGATATCTGTGTAACTTTACTCTCCGAACACTGCTGCTTCATTTTTCATCATTGGCTATGACCTTAAAAAACTACGACCTAGGAAATTATGCCAAGAGGCAAATGAAACAATAAGATGTAAACAAAAAGAGAAGAACACAAATTAAATAAAAAATAAAAATGAATAAAAATGGAAAAAAATAGAGAAAAACTAAAACATGACAAAGGCAAAAAGCAAAAATAATGAACAAAATGTAAAAAAAAAGGGAAAATAAGAAAGAAAATATTATGATTAGACTGATTTTGTCATTCAGTCTCAACTCAAACTAAAAACAAAAACCAACCTTTAAGACAAAATATGTTTCTACACTAATGACGTTAACACTGTTCAACCGCAGTCGTTCGTCCGCTGTAATAAATGGGGTAGAGATCGAAATGATTGTCATGTTCTGCAGTTAATGAGTTGGTGAATGGAGTCAGTCATGCTGATAAATTGGATAAGCCCCGCCCCTCCACACAGACCTTCTGATTCTTCTCCGTTTAACGTCTCAGTCAGGAGCCTTTTCAGCAGTTTTTCAGCCGTCACATGATGTTTAATGTGGTCTGAAGGTTTGCACAAGGAGTTGGGATATTTCCAACGGTTCAAACTAACCTTTAAATACTTTACTGTGTTACTTTATCCTCTGTTCTTGCAATAACGATGCCATATTTATTTAATATTTATTTAAACATTAATGCCCTATTTTTAGCCTCGGCTTGCCTTGGTCCCCCAGCTTTTGTCTGTTTGTGTGCACTATGTGTTGTTGCTTGCTTTTCTTTTTATGTCTTTGTTCAGTTATGGTATTATGTTATTTATAAGTTATTTTTTTGTTGTTTTGTTTTTTACCTGCCAATGGGACTCGAGATGTGAATTAGCCGTATGGCTATAATCGCTCGTATTTACGTGTAAATGTTCATTAATACAAACTGTCCCATTTTAAATATCAATAATCAACATACTGTTAATATTGTGTCTATTCATATTTTATGTCTATTTTATTTTATTCTACTTTTACTTATTGTAAAATTTTATATTCTATTTACTTATTTTACTTTTTAGTTTTTGTAATTTTATATACATTCTATTCTTATTTTCTTAGGTTTTTTTTTTTGAATTCATATTGTTGCACTGACAGGAGTGGCACTCCTAATTTCACTGCACACACAAGGACAATAAAGGCTATTCTATTCTGTTCTATTCTATTCTATTCTATATGTTTGGGTTTTCAGTGAGTGATGATAGTACGGAGGCTCTGTTGTTTTTACAGTTGTACTCAGCTGTAATTCTATCTACTGGCTCGTCCTTCACCACGACGCTCCAAACGAAGTAACCGATACTTCCCGACACTCATTTTGATTAACGTTAAACCGAATCCAAAATGATTAATTAAAAATATTACAAGACAAATCCTAACAGGCCTGAATTTTCTGAACAACGCGTGTGAGAGCAGAGAAAGGATATCATTCTGGGCGCTGTCAGCTCGGATTACGAATCCCTCGTCGTCGACTTCCAGGGGTGAATTCTACAGAAACACACACACACACACACACACACACACACACACACACACACAGAGCAGAGTGAGAGAGACACGCGGCAGCTGGTTCGACAGCACGGAGACAAACCACACTGCCCATGTTTCCGACAGAGAAGTGCTTTGTCATGCGGCTGTTTGCTCTGTATGAGGTGCAGTCGTTTGTCCTGGAGTATCTGCGGTTATATCTGAATCATTTTAGCATTCTTACATCCACTATATGGACAAAAGTATTGGGACACGTTGAAATCAGGGTTTTCTTTTCTATGTCTATATTCTTTTTTATATTGGGATAAATATCATTGCATTGGTTTAAATTGTTATCTTTGCTTCCAAAATGCCTCAGAGATAGTAAACTTAATTTCTCTCAATATTGATTTTGGGGGTTTTTTTTTTGCTCTGGAGGACTGTAAATAATAATTTTCTACCACAACTAACCATCTAGTTTCTTCACATCTCACTTCAGGGAAAAAAACCTGCCATTAAAATTTAAGGAAATATTAATGTTTTTATCTCTAATCATCATGAACAGGACATATTTCCATATTTCCTTAAAGTTTAATGGGAGATTTTTCTTTCTCTGTGAGATGTTGAAAAACAGCGATGGTGAGTTGTGGTAGAAAATTATTATTTAGAGTCGGAGCACCAAAAAGAGTTTAGAAATTTAGAGGTAGAACATTTAAAATCATAGTCAGGGATTAAAAACAAAATTACAAAAAAAAATTGGAAGCAGAACAGAACAGAATAGAATAGAATAGAATAGACTTTATTGTCATTGTGTTTACAATGACATTAGGATGGATATAACCAATGCAATGATATTTATCCCAGTGTAAAACTCTATTATGACATTTCTCATTATTGTTTTGTATCCCAGACCCCTGTTAGAAAAGAAACACCTGAACTCAACATGTCCCAATACTTTTATCCATAGACTGTAAGTGAATCATTTTAGCATTCTTACATACTTTATCCACAGGTTATATAACCACAGGGATCTTCAACTGAAGACATGAGGGGGGCCTTCCAGCCCAGACGGCATATGCTCAGTTATTTTTAGACCAAACTGTTGTTCGATGGTATTTCATTTGCTCAGATTTCAGTTATGGGACCTCGGCGTGCCCTCTATTCACATACTTCTTCATCAGTTTCCCATGACTTAAAAACACTGGAGGAGTCTGGTTAATGCTTAGGGTGTGATCAGGCTCAAAGTCACGTTAAACAAAAACAAAGACATCATTTTGTCTGCGTCGTCGCGTAATGACGAGGAACACATCCATCTTTGTTTCGTGCAACCTTGGATGTAAGCAGACTGTGAACCCTGCGTCTCCCTTTAAGGAACAAATGTTCACTGTTCACTGCAAGCACATAAAAAAATATACAGTACAGCTATAAACGGTGTAGGCTGCATCATATCTGTCTAAACCCTACTTAAGTCTTATTGAAATACCTGTACATAGTTTACAGTAAAAACTAAAACACAAAAGAAGCTAAAATCATGCGAGGGTAGAAAAATCATCTGTCATTCTATTACTTCATATTATGCTCTAAGGTTTATTTTGTTGAAAAAAAAAGCAAATTTTTTTCCTCCTAATATCTTGTGTTCTTCCAAATGGATTAATGCAGGAATCTCATAAAATCTTATAAAAAAGCCAAACAAAAAACATCAAGGAGAGCGAACATGACACAGATCAAGGTAAATATGAACACGAGAAAGGCTCAGACCTTGTCCTCTAAAGGGCTTATATGTGGTAGTTGTTCTTTAAAGTATCGTTATAGTGTTTAGAATACAGAGCTGTGAAGTTCTGCCAAAGATGCCAATGTACTGGGTTGTAGAGAAATGAACTGAATTCATTTCCATCGACAGGACAGTGGATTCATGTGACCACTAGAGGGAGTAGTGAGTCACTCTGTCAGTCTCCCATCCTGAGTAAAACTAACACATGGAAGCCAGATGGGATGAGAACCACTAAGAAACAACTTTTAGAGTCAAAGAAAGTGACAAAGTGATACAAATTAGAACCTCTGTTGTCATTTTCTCCACTGGACACAGCTGTAAATGAAAAGAATGGAGTCTGATGCTGAAATGTCATCGTTTCTTCTACACGGGTGAGTTTGATTCTGAGGCTTATGAAGGTGTAAAGTTATTATGGGATGTTTTTATCTTTGCTAAGTTGACGTTTGTTGATCCACAGTTCAGACTAAACTGTGACAGTTCTGACCTGTTTGTTGGATTCCAAACAGATCTTTAGTTCAGCTACTGACAACACAAACTGTACAGAAAACAGAGGTGATAGGTGGTTTTACTGTGGCTGTTTACAGTCTATGAACAGAAGCTAGCTGACAGAGCTATAATGTAAACTATCAGCTGATGCAGCACATGAAGATTATAAGACAGTGTTAATTTAACTGACTGTTAATATAGATCATATAATTATGATACCATAATACAGATGTGTGTAAACAATGAGCTTTATTCTTTATTTAGTGACAGTCTGTGGATACACAGAGTTGATTGGTTGGGGTTTTGGTTCTAAGTGTGTTCTGGTACAAGACTGACCCCTGCTGGTGAGAGTTTGGAATATTAATACTACATAGAACCTCTTAGCCTTTGTTTGACTTTTTTTTTCAACAGCTTAACCCTCTGGAGGATTGTGGGGGTGCTGGAGCCTATCCCAGCTACTATGAGGTAAGGTGGGTACATCCTGGACCACCACCAGGTCAGCACAGGGCTGACATACACAGACACACCATGTTTCACTCTCACATTCACATCTACAACTTAGAGTGGTCAATGAACATATTAAGGTTAATGGCTCAGAGGCAATAGCTTTAACCACTGCACCACCATGACACCCACTTTTATTTACTTTTAATAAGAATCTGTGCATTTTCTTGAAATGGACCTGTATCTACAAATTGTTAGCCTCATAGCATAATTAAATAAAGTCATATTTTTGGCCAAATTGTGATATCTGCATAACTTTACTCTCCTATCACTGTTGCTTCATTTTGCATCATTGGCTATGCTCTGGAAAAAATATGGTTAACAATATGATATTCTGGTCACACCACACTGCTCTGCTCTTAATACAGTTTGTGCTGATGAAGTTTAAAGCTTAACGTCTGTATGGAAATGTGGTCAAAATGGATTATATATCACCCCACTGAGGCCAGATTTAACTAAACTGGAAGTGACAAGTTATATTTGTACTGGTTGAATGTAATGGAGTTGAAACTTGTGTGGATTTTTAAATAAGAATAGTGAAAATAGGGGGGGAATGTGATGTATATTTAATGTATATTTAACAAAACACCACACAAAAAAGGGAAGACTTATTTTAATGAGTTTTTATCTAAACAGAGAACTTATATGGAATGTTTTTATGTTAAATTTCATGCTTCACCATTGTTGACTTTTCAGACATGATATACAAATGTACTGAGTTGTATCTGTGTTTTACTCTGTTGTAAAGTATCTTCCCAAATAAAAAAATAAAATTAGCAATATATAAAAAAAGCATAACATCTGTATAAAAATTTTCCTACATATACTGTAGTTTGCAACAAAAACTAAACTTCCATTATAATGTTAAGTATATCGAAAGCTTCCCTGTACTAGTGTAATAATTTGTGAATCCTGCTGCAGTATTAATCTTTTTCTGTTAACTGCGACTGTCTTAATGCTCTCTCCAGAGGGTAAATGGACTGTTAAAGTGCAATTACTATTACTGTCACAGAGCACTTAGTAGCTTAAAGCCCTTGAAAGTGTAAAATAGCAGCTCTGAGTGTCTGTTTACACTCTCCTCTTCCACATGAGTCTGTTAGATAGCTCGGGCCGCGTCGAAAGTCCCTCAGCACACACATCGACCTGTGTTACACGACTCGCACACAGGTAGACGCACACATACACTGGGCAGCTACGCACTTCCCCTCCGACTGCCAGATTATCTCAGTCACCTCTTCTGACAAGTACAGGAATAACCCGGGAAATCCTACACCGTCAGTCACATCACTATCACACACTTATGACACTCTGCCCGCCATCTTTCCACACACACACAAACACACACACACCTCCACACAAACACAAACACACCTCCACACAAACACAAACACACACACCTCCACACAAACACACACACACCTCCACACAAACACAAACACACCTCCACACAAACAAAACACAAACACAAACACACACACACACACACACACACACACACACACACACACACACACACACATTCTAAGCAGAAAGGCCTGGATCCACAGTGTCAGCGGGGGTGAATAGAGCTCCGGGAGTCGAAAATGAGGACTGAGTTGTTTTGGAGCTGCAGTGTTTAGGTGTGAATTAAATCAGATACTCACCGGCGCCTCCGTCACGGCTGAATCCCTGCGAAAAGATAAACACACAAACAAAGGAGTGTTTTACTTATTCACAGCTAACACAGACCTGAGATGGAGACGTTTATTTGTTCACTCACGTCGAGTCTGGCTCTTTGTCTCTCTTGCCGAGGCCGGGGATCCTGAATGCCTTTGCTCGACTCTTCTTCCCTCCTTCAGGTGCCAAAGCTGTCATGTACTCCTCAAAACAAACCAGAGCTGCAGACAAAAGGTAGATGTCAGCGCACACACACACACACAGAAATGTATTCATGCAGGCATCTCAGGACGCTGAACCGCTCGCTGACTTTCGTCTTTTGTTATGACGAAATATTCCCCCTCCACAACACTGTGTTGAATGAATGTGGGTGTCTGCTGATTTGTTTTGCTGCCTAAGACGCTGAAGTTGTGTGTTTATCCTTTTTATTTCCATTTCTTGGACACATGCGGAGTGGATCGTACCCGGCCGGTCTTTGCCCGTCCCTTTCAGCTCTGCAAATTTCTGGATGAGGTTATCGATGCCGATGTTCTCCACATTCTGCTTGAACTCCTCGTGGACCTGCAGCAGAAATCAGACAGTGGCCATTTAGTTTGAATAAACCAATGTGTGATCACAAGGAGGCATGCGATTTTTTTAAAATTTTTGTTTTTTTAAGATCTAAATGGAGCCTGTGGGTGAGGGAGTGTAAATTTCAATTAAAGAAAACTTATGAGAAAAAACATTATACATCAATATTCATGATTGCAGATAAATAATACACTATCCTAAATCTAGAACAGATCTATACTTACAAAGACTGATAATAACTTGTATAAATTTTGTATTACATCACTTCATTCGTCAAATTTTGACTAAAATTATTTTTATTTTCTTCAGAATCAGAATTAGAATCAGAATCATGTTTATTGCCATTTAAGTAAACAGGGTTCACATTACTAGGAATTTGCTTTTACTGTGTATTTTATGTACATTTTTAGTGTGGATGTATGGATGAAAGGAAGCGTCTAACTTCTGCTACTGCTGTCTTGGTCAGGACACTCTTGAAAAAGACATTTTTAATCTAATCGAGTTAAATAAAGGTTGATAAAATAATAAATTAATTAAAAGGTCACAGATTCTCTCTTGGCATAAGTGCTTCGTCATCGCCGTTCCGACCTACCTGTCCCACCTGTACATGGGTGTCCTCTATGGAGTGGGAGTAACCTTTAATCAGCTGTTTCATCTGCCGCAGATGGGCTTCCTCGATTTCCTGAAACTTCTGCAAACATACACATGCAAACATTTAGGGGGGAAAACAAACATCTGATTAGGTTTGGATATACATTTTTGGTTTATAAGAATTTAATTATGAAGGGTTAGTCTTAGATGTGTCACTCTGTTGTTTCTTAATTATATTTTCTGTTACATTTCTGGTTTGTCTATTGATAAAGAAAATGAAACATTTGCATATGAAGGTCTGGTTTTCAGCAGAGTAAAAGAAAAGACCAGAATCCAGTAACACACTGTATATTCAATAAAGTGAAAACATTTCAATGACAGGTGAGGTTGAGAATAAAAGCTGCCACACAGAGGCGGGGAGGCAGCGAGCCAGGGGAAGAGGCGATGGGGTTGCCAGGCTGTTAAACCAGCGATAATTTGAGAGGATTTAGTATTTAAGTTTAAGCCTTCTCTCTATTCAGCCAGCTCATTTGTCGCTGTCTGCTTCAGGGGAATTGCCTTGATATAAGGGCCTTGGCTTTTGTTAGAAAAGCGAGAGTGTGCGGAGAGTTTTGCCAGTTCATTTTCTCCAATTAACGGGCTAAAATCTGGGCAGGGAGAGCAAGCATAAAACATTCCTCTGTCGTCAGCACTCAGCAAAGCACTTTGGCTGTTTTGTGCCTCTTCTTTAAGGTTTACTGGAACCTCTTACATCTGCACCAGGCCACTTTCAGTTTCAGAATACCTGAAACTGATAATGTGGCATAACAATGTGCTGCTTCTGGTAAGAGTCCCTTTAAGACATGTTTATAAACAGAATTGTACAACTGTAAGGGTTTATTTACACTGGACATTGAATACAGATAGAGACAGAATGTCCTATATGTTCATTTCATTTATTTCTGCACATCTTCTCAAAGCTAATGGATATGGGTGAAACAGAACAGGGGTATTGTAGTCAATATGAAGAGACCAACAGAAAAAAACAACACAAAAACAAAGTCAATGGCCTCACAAACCACCACTGTTTATTACACTACCTCTGATCCAACCTCCTCCACTGTTATGTTTGTGATTGTAAATACTTTTCACTCTTGCCTTCCCTCTGCTGGATGTACTGTTTAACATTAAAGCCAAAAGAATGTGAAACAGGTGGGGGTTTTTTCCAGCCAAAAAGGATGCATAAATGAGTCTTTAAAATGGTTCACACCAACAAACCAAGATCAACTGTTTGTGACACTGTGGACATGTTTTCTGGTTAGTTTTTCCTTTCACAGTAACTATGTGAAAGCAGACTAACACTTCCTGTCTTTATCTACATGTGCACCGTCTCCTTTTATAGACGGCATAGATATTTTGTTAAAGCTGCAGTGCTAAAGTGCTTGATAGTTCTTTGCATCATTGGGCAAAATGCCATAATTACCATTCAGTATACTGTAATTTAAGCAGTACGAGAAGACATCAGACTTCTGCATCCACTGCCTGTGCTGCCCCAGCATTGTCTAATCACAGGTGTTTTCAGACAGGTCGCAGGGTTAAATATGTGATTGAAAGCTGTAATTACTGCTGTAGTTCCATCAGAAGTGACCTAGACATGATTCAACAGCTCTGCTCAGTGTCTCAATATGGACGCTTGGCTTTTTTATAACAAGGTGAAATGACTCAGGTTCATCTGTCTTTGTATTTAGTCTTTTGGTTTGGACCAAGAAGAGAGAGCTACAGAAATAAGATCTGTATATTCACTTTCTAGTGTTTTTTTCCTCTGATTTTGGCTTCTGCAGCTTCAGTTCAGCTGTTTAGTCTTTGCCCTGTCTCTTTTTTTAAAGACTGATAACTTTGTATACTTGGCTGTAATTGGTCTGACAGCACAGGTTGTTATAAAACTGTTTCCACACAGAACACAAACTGAATGCTGGTTCAGTTGATCCAGACTGAGACCACCTTTTTTGGTCTATCGTAGACCAGCTGACTGACTGACTGCTGTATCTGTTGTAGGTCACTGGTTAAGTCAATAAGCTATTGCTTAGTATTTGTTCACCTCTGACCTTTCAAGTTTATTGGATTGTGACTTTTATTTTTCTTTATTTGTAAAAACATATAATTTTTTTAAAAAGTTCCAACCCCTCTGTCCAAATATGGTTAATTCTACCTCCAAAAACCCAACAACAGCCAAATCTCAAAAAACTGGTTTCAAAATGGCAGATCGGTAACTGAAGAAACAAGCATCACGGTTCCTCCATCCATATAGAATCTATAGAATACAGACTGTAAAACTATATTTATGAGTAAATGCAGTTACAGAATTAGACATTGTTGAGGTGCAAACTTCACCAACCTCCCTCCAAGTCACATAAATTAGTATTAGTAGTATTATCAATGCTCGCCTATACAAATTAGAGTGAATGAATAAATAATACATTCTGTGTGATACTCTTATCGTCCTTTCCAACCTGTAGAATCTGTCACTTCAGGTCAAGTGAAAACAGATTTTGTTTAAAGCTGCAGAACCAATGATCAACCAACAGCTGCACTAAGTTTACCGTGTACGTTGGTGGATAAGGGCGACTAGAGGACGACCTGGGGCTCTTACTGACTCGTGTTATTCTGTCCTCAGTGTTTCTTGACATGTGTTTCTTGCCCATAAAGCTGCTTATAACCAGATCCTCCCCCTCAGCCTCCACACGAGGTAATTGGTCACAAGGATTCCAGTCATCATTTGAAATGTAAAATACAGAAGCACTCGTTGGGGTTTGTTGAAGATTTCCATGGAAACAGCTGCAGTAACCATGGATGTGCGGAGGTAGTGATTAAAGGTAATGAGGGGGGGTGCAGGATGTATAGTGTGTCTGAGTGGGTGGGCGTTTTATAAGTCAGGGGAGAGTTTCCATTTTTGGGGAGAGCATGACTCAAGATACAAAATGAAAAGTATATGGTTGAGAGGTGAGAGAAAGGCCATGAGAAGGAAGTGGAGGGAAAAGATGGAGGTAAAAAGAAACAAACAAAAAAACACAGCAGGTAAAAGTGGAAGAGTCGGCGCTGACCTGAGCCGACTCGCTCATCTTCTGCTCAAACTCTCCTCCCACACGATTATACTTCTCGATGCACAATGCGAATGACTCGGCCGCTTTCTTAGACTTCAGCTCCGCCTAGTGAGAAAGAAAAGAAAAGGGCGAACACACAGCTTTTAGCTCCATCCATTCACACGGTAAAAGCACCAACTCAGTCAGCCAATGCCTGATAATTACTCCATTCAGTTTGGACCGAGAAGACTGAGCAGCAGTTTCATCTGAGTGGACGTCTAAGAGCACGTACGAAATGTTAATTGAGGTAATCGTTGGATCAGGATAAATCTAATGTGTTTACTTAATGCTGGTATTGACGATCAAAATAACAGTTTTGTTGGATGAAGGGAACACAAAAAACAAGCACTTTTTGGGTCATGAGAAATAAAAAAAAAAATAAATTAAAAAAGCCACTAAATCCCAGACCTTTTGGATGAATATTTGCGTAGGAGACTGTACCAGAGGTCCTTCAGGTTTCAGCAGCACTGGATTAGAACAAAACCATTAATTTGAATGTTTACTATGTGATAGAGAGAAGCTGCAGCTAACAGTTCTTTATCATTGATGACAAAAAAAAAAACAATAGAGGCAAATTACTTGCACTGGACTATAAAAAAATTGCTTACAGAATAAAATAAGTGAAATTTTACCAAATGTGGATCATTAATAAAGGGAGCAAATGGTCAAAATTGGAAGTTGATTCTAGTTTAAAATACAGCATTGGGTCAAAAATGGAGAGAATGGGTTTGAACTCCAAAGGAATACTTGTGTCTGAGATGAAACACTGTCTTCATATCAGAACACATTCACTTCATAGATTCCCTCTTGTATAACATGTACAGATATACTGTATATACACTGCCCGGCCAAAAAAAACGTCGCACATGCAATATTTGACTGCACCACCTTTGGTTTTGATTCCAGGAGATTTTCACGGTCACATCCTTTTTGCCTCATAATGCTTATGAAGGGTCACAATAAGGTTCATAATATTTTTTCCATCCATAGTTGCATTCATTTTGGATTATTGATGATGGAGAATCGGACCGCTGCATCAAGTCTTCATCACATCCCAGATTAGAGTCTGGACTTTATGGAGGCTAATCCATGTGTGTAAATGATGTCTCATTCTGTCACAACCCTGATGACCCTGACATTGTCCAATCTTTTAGACATTAAAGACATGAGAGGACACTTACTGCATCAGTTAAATAAACAGCCTGAAAAAAGAAAAAGTAAAGTAAATGCCTGGATTTAACTAAGCAAACAGTCCAGACCCTTTAATGGTTAAGTCCTGCAGTGGTTCATAATGTTTCAGCTGGAACAGGTTGTTGAACTCTAACTGATGCAGTAAGTAGCCTCTCATGTCTCTAATGTCAAAAAGATTGGACAATGCCAGGACTGATGATTGATACTGTTTTTATATTATTGCTCTTTACACTGTAAATGTATTTCTCCGTCCCAACCAGGGACGAGGGCTGAAAACTTACCTCACTGCTGCATACTCTTTGTGCAGAACACCAGATGTTCTATATGTCCACTACGTTTCACTGCCATTGTCCCTGATAAATAAATGAGTAAATCGATAAATGCATATGATCACGCTGACCTTCTCCACTTCCTTCTGCGGCGCTCCCTCCTTCCTGAGTCGGTCCAGCTCCAAACACTTGCCGTGATACCCCTCCTTAGACTTCTGGAGGTGCCCGCTCTGGACCTGCAGCGCCTGAACCACCTCCACCGTCCCCACCATCTCCTCCTTTGTCTGATTGATATTTGCACAGGAACAAAAACGACAACGCGTACAGATCACCGTTCTGCTCGATATGTGAAGGGCAGATGCAGCAATTACCGTGACGGGGGGGGAGGACAGTAATTGTGGATTTTCCCTGAGATAAATTGCATCAGGTTGACAGCGGCTCGATGCAGGGCAAGACGTGTGAAAATATTCACGTCTGCGCAGTGGGCCGGCGCTCCGTTTATTCTTACCTTGCGGTGAATTTTGACCTGCTCATCTCCGTATTTATTGATGTCGCGGATCAGGTCGTTCATCTTTCGCATCAGCTCGAGGTGGCAGAGGGCCAGTTTGTCTGAAGACACTCTGAACACGTCCCACAAGGGAGCAAATGTCCTGAAGAAGAAAACGTACACATAAAAAGGTCTCATTTAAGATTTCTTTAAACAAATGACAGAAAAAAGGCTCCAATTCACTCAGCTGTTGTTGTACAGACACAAAAACAATCCTAATCCTTTAGAGTAATTATATACCAATCAGGAGTAACATTATGAGTCTGACAGCCAAACTGGTATTAATGTTGATCATCTTATTCCAATGGGACCTACCAGTGGGTGGATATATTAGGCAGCAAGTCCACATGTAGACCTCAAAGATGATGCGTTAGAAACAGTAAAAATGACAGCAGGGTCTCTGCAGGTTTCAACAAGTCAAATTTAAGACTTTTTAAGACTTTTTTAAGACCATAATGAATACAATTTAAGACCCATTTCACATCCATACTGGCAAAAAAAACCTACAATAGCGTCTTCAAAAATCAAACATTTCAAAGCGAGACTGAAGTTTACACATTTGTGTTGAATAAAAGTAGGGTTAGTACATTTTTAAGACCTTTTAAAATCTTATTTAAGACATTTTATGAGATTTTAAGAGAATTGTAGACATTTTAAGGCCTTCAATTCAAATTATTGGATTCTAGACATTTTAAGACTTTTTAAGACCTCGTGGATACCCTGGACAAGAGTATGGATCTGATCAACTTTGACCAGGGAGAAACTGTGATGAAACCACTAGGTCAGAGTACCTCCAGATGTTGTTGTTCATTTCCAGTGTAAAGTGGTCAGTACCCACCAAAGGTATCTGAAGAACAACACCTGAATCTCAACCAATCAACATCTATGGGATCAGAACATTATCACCACCTGTCTGATGTCGTGTAGGTTCCACTTTTTCTACAAAACAAGCTCTGACCTGAGGCCTGGACTCCACCAGACCTCTGAAGGTCCGCTGTGGTATCTGGACCAAGTCGTTAACAGCAGATCCCTGAAGTCCTGGAAGTAGAGAGGTGAACCTCCATGGACCGGGTTTATTTGTCCAACACCTCCCATAAATGCTCAATGGTCCTGAGAGTGGGATCCTTAGTCCATTTTTGGTGGGTATTAACCACCACAGACCAGGAACACCCAACAAGACCTGCAGTTGTGGAGATGCTCTGACCCAGTCATCACCATTACAATATGGACCTGGTCAAAGTCACTCAGTTCCTCACGTTGCTCATTACATTGCTTCCAATACATCAGCTCCGAGGACTAAATATTCAATTGGTTCTGTGTAAAAGTCCTGGTCCAACATTAGGTTTGTTGGTTTAGTAAAATTCTAATGGCCACACATATGTATTTGTCAGTATTTAGATTCAATCTGATATATGTGAAGTATGTAGAGCAAGAAAAACAAAAGCTTCAAGGAAAAACCAGCTTCTATAAACCAACGTGGTCATATTTAGTGTAACCTCTGTTTAAACGTAACGTGTCTTTAACCCTTTTGTTCAGACAATATGAGATTTATGGCATTAATTTGCTGATGCTTTATATCAAGTTTCATTCAAGACATGTCAGATGTTTCTAATTATTTGTCCTCCTTCTTGTCATGGGGGTCAAAGGTCACACTAAATAGTGACTTTCACTTTCACAACACATTCAGTTCAGTTTTTTGTGTGTCTTTTAAGGCCGTGCACATATTTCCTGTTTTTTTCTTGTTGTATCCGAATAAAAGAATGAGAAGTAAATATGTATGATCATTTTATTCCTGCAAAAACAACAAAGCTAACGGTGGAATAAAACCCAGGGAAAGGTGACATTGGAATGAAATAATGGATATTATTACCAGTTATCCTGTCAGTGGTCAGCGGCTGATCTGTCTATCTTAATTAGATCATTGAATTTTAAATATAATCTCATGCCATGTAACTTTTATGTGCTTTGCCTTTAACATAAGCAAACATACTGTTTACACTAAATTCCCTTTGGCAGTGATAGAACAGACAGATAAAATATACAAATCTGCAAAAAAGACCCCTGCTATCTCACTGAAATACGCCTTTCGATATTACATAACACTCCTGAAATCCCAGACTAGAGGGAATCCTGCACAGAAACCAAATTGGACATTCTTCAGACTCTTTCTAAATTGCCTCAAAGACTCAATTTTAAAGCTGTTTGGCTTCGTATCCTCACAACTCAGCGATCTATCTGGCAAAGAAAATTGTACCATCAGTGAAAGAAACAGGTCATTAACACAAAATACTATATTTGCTCTGCCAGTACTTACTGATCCACTAATCTAAACTGGAGCAGAACCCTGTTGATACCAGTAGTGACAGAGCACTCGTCGATAATACTAGAACTACCATGGTTACACCCCCTCACCAACCGCTCAAGGTGTATTTTACAGTCATTTCTGTCATGTCGGTTCAGACTTCATTTAATTAAAGTTATTAAAGTCTAAATGTGTGGGATTTAAGAGGATCTGTTTGCAGAAATTCAGTATAATATTCAGAGCTATTAATTACACCTCAAAACAAGAGTAGACGTGAATGAGTCTTTTCTATCTACAGGGGGAACAGGTCTAGAGATGATGTATTTCATTGCATGTTTTCTCCAATCCACTTGGAGGAGGAGAAGATCAGTATGTAGCTCTTGTGATCTATAAACTCACCACTAGATGCCACTAAATCCCACACAACTGCCCTTTTGTTACATGGTGCGTATCCATAAAATGTCAAATGATGAGCGCGTCCATAAACTGGCCTGAGGAGAATAATCGAGGCTGCACTATGTTGGCAGCAGGTGGCGCTGTATGTTACGTTACACATACCTCGAATATACAGAGTAGAAGAAGCAAAGTCTTCTGTTTTTTTCCATCTAACATTTCATGGATGAGATAGAAGAATACGCTGGTCATGTTTTCAGACTATATCAAAATATCTGAGAGGACGCAGCAAACAGCTGATCAGTCATGTGATCAGTCATGTGACTTATATGTTCAGTATGTCTGATTGTATATGAAAAAGGTATTTCCACTTCCTTTTAAGTGCATTTACTCTTCAGTGAAAAAATGCAAATCAAATCTTACCATTTGATAATTTTTTCATTGTGAAATTAAATCCAGTATGTATATGGAAATATACTAAAGTTGGTGAATGTTTTTAATGCACATTTTGAAGTTTCATATTAGAAAATGTTTATTGAAATGCAAAAATGTACAAACCCCAATCGAATGGATGAGGCAGTTTTGAAAAAGAGTTCATGTGGATGAGAGTGAATAGAAATCTACTCTGATATAAAAATCCATTCCAGCTGATCATGTGAGTGATCCTCACTGCCTTCCTGAACATTCCCATAAAGCTTGAACAACAGGAAACATGGAGAGATAAGGAGATCACAGTATTACTGGACCTGAACCGTGAAAAAACATCACAGCCATTTGTAACAATGGAACCGTTGTTGTAAAGTGATGCTGAGACGCAGACTGTGCTGTTAAAGTGTGTAGTCAAGGAAGGTAGTGACATGACGTGTGTCTGGTTTATTCAACTACGTTCTGCTCAGTTTTTCCTCATTTGACGTTACAAAGCCCAGAATATTCACTTATTCAAAACATAATACACTTTTCTTTTTTTTTTGGTGCAACATTTTGAATTTACTTTAAAATTACTCTTCATTTTATGGAGAGTCAGGTTGATCTTTAACCTTTTGGACATAAATTATTATCAATTAATCACAATATAGCATTAATATACTTTTATAATAATTTGTACATGAATTACACTGATCAAAACCCAACTAGTTAATCTTTGAATGAACGTGAAATCATAAAAAGGGCAAATATTTCTACACATGGACACTTTTTTAATGTATGATATTATGACGTTATGACCACACCACATTCCAGTTACAAAAATGAGCTGATTTCTGGTTTTTTCAGCCTTCATGTGCATACCAGTCAGTAATAGTTACACTCTTCAGAACAGGATTCATGTTTTATTTGTAAGTACTGTATTATAGCTTCTACTTTAAAGAAAATCTATGTCCTGAAAAGAGGTGACACATAAACCACACTTGCTAACGGCCTGAAGGGCATCTTTTAATTATAAATACGGACATTTGGTTGTGCAGATGGTTCTCATCCATATCTCATGCACAGCCATATGACCTATAATCGCTTTACAGTAATTACAGATCATACGGCTTGATTAGAATTATCTATGATGAGGACGAGGCGATGTGCTGCACTACTCACCCCTGTGGACTTCCATTGCTCGCCATTTTTGCCAGTTTGCTCATGGATTTGGAGTAGGTCTCTTCAATGGCAGCCCTAAAAAAATAAATAAATCAATTTAAAAAACACATTATCAGCAATGTTTGTGTGATTGTGTGTGTGTGTGCCTCTATTCTTCTCCACTGAAGTGAGTTTCCAATAACCTGACAGAAAGACTAATGTTGTGTGCATCCTTTAAAATGTAAATTCCTCTAAATAGCCTTCAGACTGGTGAATGTAATGTTCTCCAATAACACTTCCTCACAACACCACTGCCGTCGCTAATGGCCTCATACGTTATGTCCTCTGTATGGAGTTTACTTTGGCCCAAACACTCGGCATCCTCCACCTCTGCCAGTGTGATGAAGATTAATCTTCATTGGTGTTGTTGGGTAAATGTTGCAATAAGCCACATTAAAAGATAAATGGGCTTGTTTTGCGAGGCCGAGCATCAAACTTTAATAACCAAGTGCAGACCCAGAACAGAGGACAACGGATCCAAACGTCCTGAGGGCGAAGGGAACAGGACGGTGAACGGACTCATAAACAAACAAACTAATACACCATCCGTCTTCAGCGGCAACAATAGTACTGTGTCAGGACTCGAACTGGGTCAATAAGTGGGTGAAAATATAGAACATTTAACATAATACAACATTTAGTGTAATCCTATTGATTTTTCTTATATGTGCAATACAGGATAAATATCTAAATTATTGATTTTGCTTAATAATCACTGATAAAACCGCAATATTTCGGTCACTTGCAGCAGTGCAGCAAGAATAAAAAGAGCACTGATGTATTTTAACATTTTGCAGACTAGACATCAACTGATAACAGACATTTACAGGTAGATAGTTTGGTGCAGGAAAAAGCTGCTAGGTGATTAATTATTATAATTTCATTCCTGCCCCTGTGCTAATAAAAAAAAAAGAAAAAATGTTAATAATGAAAATACATTATAACAATCTGCAGTTGGATGACTAGAAGCAAACAAGGTAATTTATTATTCTATTATTTCTTTATTGTTTCTTTAACATGTGTGGGAACTCTTATAAGATCAGCGGAAAAAATTTTAATTCTTGTGATGTGTGAAGGATAAAGCAAAAGGAAAAAATACATAAGTGATTAATTTTTTTTACTTATTTATTATTAGTTTTATTGAATGCTACTTGACTAATTCCCTACAAAGATTTACAAAGAAAATATAGCAATATCATTTATTTAAGACCTTTGAGTATCATATTCAAGGACTAATTATCAGTTTTAAGGAGAATTAAGGCTTTAATTTAGGACAATTACATGTTCTCTTCATGCTATGGGGGGTTACTCTGGTCCCTTCAGTTTTCCCCGTCATCAAAAACCTGTTATGTTAGTTCTAGGTTTAGGTTCATTCTCCTATCTGAAGTACTGATGAAGGTACTGATGAAGATGTGAAGTTGGTTCCTGAGCACCTTCAGTGGGACTTCGCTGCTCTTAATGTGCTAATGCTAATGCTAATATGAAGGTGGTATGCGTCTCAGGAAGGATGAAATGGAGAAATTGAATTTACCTACAGGCATAATACACTTTTATCCTTTAAAGTTAATTAAAACAAAATGTTGAAGATGTTGAGGCACATGAAGTGATTATGCTGAAGATTTATCACTGTTTCAACCCTCAGGAACATTCAACGGCAGCTGATCAGACCCACGGTGAAGCCAGTGAACGTAACACTAACTGACTGTGACTGTGTATCTGGAATGCTGCTACTTTAACTGTTCTTTATATCACACTGACCTTTCAGGAAAGTGAAGCAACAGACAAGAAATTTATCAGTGCAACTGCCTCTCCTCCAGCCCTCAGGGATCACAAACTACTTTACCCACGATGCCTCTATTTCATTTCCTAACTGCTGATTTGTTGTCCGCCGCTGTCCGAGGAGATAAGTGAATTTCCCCCGACATGGAATGTGCACCGGTCGTCTGAATCAATGTCGGGATTATATCACTGGCCTGACGCAGCGTTGTGTGTGTGTGTGTGTGTGTGTGTGTTGGCTTCACGATGAGAGAACACACACTGTGGGAACCTCATTACTCCCCTCAATTTACTCCCAGCTAATCACCAATTAGTTAATATAACTAACAGACTAAAGAAACACTCAGTTAATTAAAATGATGAAACTGATTGAAACTATTGAGGCTTGTTAGAAACAGCAGCAGGGAAGGTGCACCTTTGTATTTTTAAGTGAATAATAATACTTTTCAGGCTTTCAGTGCAGTTTTCAGCAATTAATTCATCATCATAACCAGCATTTAAGACGTTAAAGGGACCTTTTCTGACTATTCTGCAACGGCAGGGTCATCAGGGTCATCAAGTCCATCTTTTCTGGCCTAAAGAATCAGAATAACTGACCTACATTTACATATTTGTTCCATAAAGTTGCATATAATTATTCCCAATAGTGTATTTAATAGTTTTTCTCTTGGTCACTGCTTCCAGAAGTGTACAAGTGTGTTAGAGCGTTTGTCCAATCAGATTTCACCGTCATGTGTTGCCGGGTAAAAGAAATCTGCCTTGAGGCTCAATATCAATAATGCAGCATCTGGAGCTTCAAATAAATGGAAATGAACCTGTTGATTTAACCACTAACATTTCATGTTGACATTAAAAGGTAATTAAGTATTAAAAGGTGGATTAAGTCGGGTAGACCACCACTGAAGGACCAGGTGTGACATCCGTAGACCACCGCTGCTATTCTGACTGTAATCTAGTTCAGAGAAGTGATTTATTTGTGTATTTTTTTAAACTTTTGTTTTCCTCGTGAGTACTTTTATCCATATATGAATATTTCATGGTGAAAACAAAGTGCCTTGTATTAGTCTTCTGTATCAGATTGATTTTTCTGAGCTTTCACTCATGATGTGCAAACAGTATAGACACAAAGACAGTCTACATGAGCCCAATATAACGTCATTCACTGTATGAGTGCAATATGAATGAACAACAACACAAAAAGCAGCACTTACAATAGTGTCAAATGTGCCTTATCTATAAAATAAAACTACAGATTGACTATGAATATACACTATATGGACAAAAGTATTGGGACATGTTGAATTCAGGTGTTTCTTTTCTAACAGGGGTCTGGGATACAAAACAATAATGACACATGTTATAATATAGTTTTATATTAGAAAAAATATCATGCATGCATCAGTTAGTTTTGTTTAAATCCTTATATTTGCTTCCAAAATTCCTCCCAGCTGGTTTTTACTTAATTTCTCTCTACATTGACTTTGTTTTGCTTTTTTATTCATGACTGATTTTAAATGTTCTACCTCTAAATTTATAAAACATGCTCTGACTGTAAATAATAATTTTCTACCACAACTGACCATTTACTTTCCTCACATCTCACTTAAGATGAAAAATCTCCCATTAAACTTTAAGGAAATATCGACATTTTTATCTCAAATCAGCATGAAAAGGACGTCCTAGAGCTGTAGCCATGATGTGTCCTAATATTTTTGTCCATACAGTTCATAAATATCAATATTTCCTTCAAGTTGAATTGGAGGTTTTTCAGACTGCATTTACTAGATTTTTTGTGGAGCGGGCAAGATTTATAGAGAAAGTGATTGTCTTGCTTCTTTCATTCGTTCACCATATTCTCAGGCTGTGGGTGGATCTGCGTCTGGGTTTTCACCGGGTACTTCACATATAAGACACAGTAACGTTAAAACACTAAAGCATAAACACTGCACATATACCAATGTTAACGCTCCACCCTGTTCATGTTCTGCGCCTGTAGTTAGTTTTTTCTCCTCTGTTCGCTCTCTTTTCTCCTTTCTGCTCGTATCTCTGGTCCTGGAACTCGCTGTTCCTGATGCATCCTCTACTCACCTCCAAAGGTCGATGCAGATGGACTCATACCCACAGCCCAGGTCTTTACCAGGTGTTTTTTTATTCCATAAAAACCACGGGGTTTACTCTCTGAGGTTTTATTTTGGCTTGTTCTCTGTATTTTCAGTTAGTCTGGGTCTGTATTATGATCAGCACTAAAGTATGTGAATAAAACTGAAATTGATCAGTCATTGTTTTCATTTTTGTCCTTTCACACGGAACCACGTGTTGCAACGGCTGTTAATTCACACCTGTCTGTACAAGTTTTTGCGCCATTTATTTCCCCATAATGTGTTAAAAACCTCAAGACATATTTCACATCCACGCTGAACTCATACCGCCTTAAGGTGTTATAGTTTACCCATCTTTTTCAGCTTGATTTGATGAATTTTGAAAGGAATTTGCCAGGTCTACTTTGAAAAAGAGAAGTTGAATAAATAAAATACAACTTCACTGATGTGAACACAGAATAATATTTTCATTTTTCTGGGCTTTCTACAGCCACTTTATGTATTTTTATGACTTCTAATGCAACTAATGCCATTAAACCCAAATGCTAAAGGTTTTGTAGTGCAAGGTGCAGCAGGCTTCAACCAAACTTTACAATCAATCCAACTGTGAAAACTGTCAAAACTTAAAGTATTTTATGTCATCCTCACCTCTCTCAACATCCTCCCTGTTGTATCTCTCTGTATAATAAAAGCTAAAAATGCTTTTACTTTCATTTCTATTTTCTCCACCATTACACAACATAAATGCACACATTGCAATGTTCGACAGCACGAAACGAAACAGACAATTTCTATATTTCTAAGTTATAACAATAAACTGGCTTTGCGTGAACAGTTTTTTTTAGACATTTGTGCAGATCTGTGAGGTTTACGGCCGATATCTGAATCAAGGTCACAATCGATTCAGGACTTCATTTCTTTCTAACGTCAGGTTATTTACAGGCCATCGTTTGTCAAACCGACGGACTGACAACATGTCTGGGGCTGAGGACACCGTATCTGTCACAGCATGAATCATCAGCTGATGTCAGTAAATGACAGACGTCAGAAATTTATGACTCTTCAGGTGGTGACGCCTGATTGTGACCGACAGAGCCCAGAAACTACAGCCTTTGCACACTTATTTATCTACATATTTTTTTGGTATTATTAATAATTAATTGCCTGATACTTTTATTATACTTGCACAGAACAACTATAACACACGATAATTTCCCCTGGGATTAAAAAAGTATTCAGATTCTGATCCTTTCACTCTCCACAACCTGCATTTTACTGACAGACGCACCTTCATCTCATATAATTTCACAGTTATGCATTTTGCCTCGTCTCCGCATTTCGTTTCTCTTTATCTGATGTTCCGTTGTTAAAAACAGTACGTAGAAAAAGAAGTGTTGCAAGGGTATAAATCACAAAGACGTTTTAAAATACGGTGGGAGATAAAATCCCTAACAGTTCATTTATAATCTGAACATTTCACCCAACCTTGGCAGTGAATCTCTCGCCTCCGTCCAAGCACACGGGCGAGAATGCACACGTCCCATCACTAGCGGCGCCTCCCACTCACACATTCACATCTACGCTCAAACCTTACCTCTCGCGGACAAACTCGGCTAGCTCCTTGGTTGCCAGTTGGCCATGCTTCATGTTGTGGTAGAGCACGTCAAAGCCGGCATTCTTCTCCCCCTGCCAAGGTACAAAAATACAGAGATTACACCAGTATAAATACAGTCTGTTAGCAAGCATGTGTGAAACAGGACGACTTTGGAAAGACAAAGAGTGATGTCAGTGAAATGGTTTTATTTATCAGAGAGAATACACGTTTACCAAACATGTTCACTCCGGAAAGCATTTTTTTTTTTAAGTTTTTGCAACCTTGAATGCCATTTGCACTTTGACATGAGGTAAAAGTGTCTAAAACTGTATACACATATTGCCCACACATTCCTGTTTTAATGCCTATTTATACACATCAATAATAACCTTTGACCTGATGCAATGATCACAAACTGAGTCGCAGTTACACTTTACTTATCAAGAATAAATCACATTGTTGTGTTCATTTCATGACAGGAGGTGAAAACAATTTATTCTAACTTTATGGGCAACAGTGTATATGTTTTGTAAATAATTTGCATAGGTGTCAACACGTTTCAGCTCTGCGATGTTTCCACTAAAAGCAGTATCATAACAAGCGAAAAACAATTATTCATCATCTTGAAGTTGTTGGTCAATGTAATATTATCATTAATTATTTTTTTAAAAACCTGTGTACATGCTACATGCACTAACAGGTGATATTTGTAGCCAATTATTTATTTGCAGCCATCTAGAGGAGAGTAATCATTACAGCCCTGCTTGTGCCTGGGTAAGTTAGCATTTTGTTGCAATGTGATGAACTTCAACAATATGCATTTCACCTGCTGATGAACTGCTTCTACACCGTGACTTCTGTCGCTGTTTGTTGTTTCCCCTGTTAAATCACTGAAACCTCGGAGCCAACAGACTCACTATCAAAAGAAAACCCCAGAGTCAGGCAGGTTTTAGGAGTTGCCTACGCTGCAGCTAAGCACATTTGACACAGACTCCAGCTCCACCTCATATCCATCACTGCTGTAATTTACCAACCTGCACCAGGCTTAGCGTTAATCTCCTCAATCCAAAAAAAAAACCAAAAAAAAAAAAACTGCAGTGTTATTAAAAGTCGCCTGTTTCTAGAGCAGGGATGTCAAAGATACGGTCTGCGGCTCAAAACCGGCCCACCAAAGGGTCCAATCCGGCCTGTGGGATGAACTTGTGAAATACAACAATCATAGATGTCAAAATCATTTTAGTTCAGGTTCCCCATACAGACCAACATGATATGAAGTGGGTTGGACCAGTAAAATACTATCATAATAACCTATAAATAATGACAAGTGGAATTTTTTATTTATTTATTTTTTTAAATTACACTTATTTTTATTAAGACATTTCAGGTTGTTCATGTTATGCACAGTTTTAAAGGGTAGTCTGTAGATGTAAACATAACGTAATTTATTCTTTTTTGCTCTAAAAAAATAGAAAATAGTTTGGAGTCGTCATTATTCATAGGATATTATGTTATTATTTTACTGGTCCGGCTCATTTGCAAACACACTGGGCTGAATGTGGCCCCTGAACTAAGTGAGTTTGACACCTTTGTTTCTAGAGTCTCCACTTTGTAAGGTCAACAGCCGGCTGGGCTCTGTGAACAGACAGACAGACTGACAGCTGCTGCTCAGGACCTAAAAATATCCAGCTGAAGGAGAACAGACTAGTTCCCAGGTAGCGGGGGAATTACTGGAATGCCAAGGAAGGGTCGAGCAAAAACCAAACACACCGAGCACCTGCAGAGACTATGCAAAGCAGTGACTCAGACATGCACTGAGCGCTCATCTGCAGCCGGACAGAACCGGCGCCGCTGTTTTAGGAGGTTTTCAGCCGACTTCCCAAACAGGTTGAAAAAATGTCAGCTCATTCACACAGACTGAACAGAAAACAACGAGTCAATGCTGAGATTTCCTTTGAAACAGTGAAAGAAAACAACACAGAAACATCTTAAATTCATTTTTATCCTTAGGGGGTTTTCAATAATTCATTCTACCTCATTTTACTTGTTTCTGTTCTTCTTTCAGTTGATTAATTCGTTTAGTATTTTAATGAAAGCAATTATTCTTAGGGTTTTATTATTTATTATTGACTACATTATTTTATTACATTGCATATTTTTTAAATCAGTGCTGCTTTATAGTGTTTCTTTTACTCTGTTACACTGGAAATGAGGCCTTTTTTTAACTGGGTGTATGTGTGTATTGTTCAGGGTGTGAATGTTAGTGGTTGTGTGGATGAATGCCTGGAATATATGTGCGTTTTTGTTGCAGGACCTTTTCTAAAGGTCACACTAAATCTCATATCTTTTCAATCCAATGACAATAAATGCTTTGTGTTTCTATTCCATTTCACTTTAGTACATGTTCCAAGTCAAAGCATTGTCAGTTTTTCACTGTCTGTATCAACTTGTCTTTACTCAGTCTTTTTGTGTTTGTATGTTCTTTTTTACTATTACATGGGAGCAGGGACCATGATTTAATATCAGATACTAGTAAAACCTTTGCCAAGGTGCCAAGTGATTTAAAATAATGCTAAACGTGACGTAAAAACATCGAAACCACAAATTGGATCATCGATGTGTAAAAAAAAAACAAAACAAAACAAAAAAAAAACAGGAAATCTGCAATAACATCAATTACTTATACAGTATCTGCAGTTGCTCTGAAGATGACGTTGTAATACGTTTATGCTGTGTTGCTATGGCGACCAGGTACAGGGGACATGCAGGGTGCCCATACTGAAACCAAAGCAAGTACAATCAAAGTTGCATTTTCCATGTTAAAGACATGTGGACTCTATCATACGTCTCTTCTAAATGGAGATAAAAAAAAAATCACCAACTTAAAGAGGTGTCACAGAAATCCATAACCTACTGCTATAAGGGAAAACATTTCAGAAACTCAATTAATTTTCCTCCTTTGAGCATTTTATATATTAAATTCTGCCATGTTTTTACTTGTTGCTGGTTTTGTATCAGTTGATTTATTTGGCATTTTAATAACTGTAATCAATTTAAGTACTATTAAATTAGCACCACTGCATATTTTATTGTACATTGTGCATTTCACTCTGATAAACTGCAAACTGCATGAGACCCCATGAAAGAGTAGAGTTATTGGTAATAAGAATTTAAGGAATATAAGGCTCAGTTCACTCAAACTACAATGAGCTCAGGATTTCTCTTCCTTTTTCCACTGTAAGAAAAATATTTCCTGCAAGGGCCACCTGGTTGAGCGGTTACACATACTGACCACACAGAGTCAAGGTCAACCAATTAAAAGCGTCACACTGGAAAAGGAGGAGGGGCTTCGGCATTGTTTAACTCCACCTTTGTGTTCAGTGAAGATGGGAAAATGCTGCTGGTGAGCTTGAGGGTTATTCAGGTTGAGTTTTTCAATACACGCACACCTCGTTTGCTTCAGTTGGTGTCACACGGAGCACTTTCAAGTCTTTTTATGCATTTCCACCAACTCGGACCATTAGAGGCTCAGCACAGACTCTACTCCACCCAAAGACTGAAGTCTAAATAGACTGTTTCCATGCAATTATTTCTTGCATGTGCATAAAAAAGTGAAAATTGTAAGAGGAAGAATTCATTTGGATATGTTTAATTATACTTACTACAATTATTACGCAGCTTTCATGACAGTAAACACTCATTACCCACAATACAATGTGAATTTCAGACTTTGACAATTTGGTTGCAAAAGTATCGCTAATAAGCCAATCCCATTTATCAGAATGTTAAATGGGATTGGCTTATTTTATTCAACCTTTATTTAACTCTTTAAGGACTACCATTATAAGAGGCTGCCTATATTTCTTTATGTTTTTTTTTTATTTTGGGAGGGGTTGCAATAAAAGTGTCAGTTTGCCTGTGATTCTCTGTTCCCTTTCTGTCTAATTGTAGACAGAGCCCTCATTGAGAGAAAAACATCCATGATCTGATGCTTTTGAAGACGCTGTATCTCTTTCCGTCCTGGCTATCTCTCTGCATATACCATTTCTATAAATATACATACATTTATATAATGTCTACAGCTAACATACAACTATCAATGAACTATACAAACCGGAAAATACAAATAAAAACAGGGGAAAAAGGGGAAAAAATGGATGAACTCCACAAAAACACAGCAAAACACACGAGTAGAACACCCCAAAACAGCACTATCACTATTATATACAAGTATTTACAAGAAACGGTTAAGGAGTTACGGTAATTTGAATGAATGCACCAGTGACACAACCGTCATAAAAGGGTTAACGAGGCAAGACATATTAATAAAACAATGTTATTTACAAAATCTATGTATCCATTTTTGAGAAGGGCCGTACACTATGTTTTCCAGTGTTTTATTGAGAAAGGTTTCAAACACATAAATTGGGTTTCTCTAGTCCTTCGCCCATGCCATTTTTCCAAATAGATTTAAAGAAATCTTATCAATATCTAGACCTTTTAATTGCAGCATTTTGTGATTACATAATAGACTGATACAAGTAATTTTCACTTTGATTCAATTCATTGTGTAGACCTACTAAATTTACACAATCCTCCACATAGATTCAAGAATGAACTGATTGGATTCATACTGACCAAATGTCAGGGTCATTGTTTTGTCACAGAACAAATTTGAGGCCATAACTTCTAATACTTTCAGAAGTGCACAAACAGATTATGATGCAATGATAGAAGTTATTTTAATATTTTCTGTCATGTTGTTGGGATGTAAAAAAATGTGGCGCAACATGACTTTGAAAAGAGAATTACAGCCGTTATGAGGAGAGTTACATCACCTGAATCAAAGCTGCGTCTGCTTTCATATCATTTGACTGAAAGCAGCCGAAACCGTTAGCGCCGAGTCAAGATATAAAAGTCTGTCAGTGACATTTTCTACCTCACTGATGTTCCATCCTATTATGTCCATTTCTAAACATAGAATAGGGTTTTGTAATATCACACAATAGTTGAGTGTTGGCCAATAACAAATAGCAGAAGGGTCGTCTGCAGGCCGTGCAGTCTTTATTCAGCAGTCGGACCATTACTCTCTCTAGGTTTGGCCTCTTTCTCAGTTGGCAGAAGCCTTTTGTTGAAACCTTACCCCCCCTGCAGAAAGGTGAGCTGTCAGCCTAAACCCTGAAACACACACACCTGCCTCTCCACAGCACCTGTCAGGCTGACGGCTGTATGCAAATGTGGCCCGAGGACCACACACTATTATACCGCTGGAATGCTTTTGCAAACAGTATTCGATAAAGGTTAATAAGCAGTAACGGGTTTTGAATATTTAAACAGGCAATCGCTTGGTGCTACAGTATCAGTGATATACCACAGCACTGTGCTGAATGTTCAAGTGTTAAATTAATGTTTATTTAGTTATAATCAGGAAACGGCACACAGACACTCCAGCTTAATTATTTGACACAGAGTGGCTTCTCTTCAATAATGTACGACAAAATATTTATATCCATGACGAGATGCAACATGAAAGTACCGCAATTTCAATACTTAATGGAAACTTAATTTAACTTTCACACAAATTAGGGCCATTTCTGACACTAATACTGCCAGGACTAACAAGGCTGATAAATAATTGTGATTAACGATATTATTGTCTATTCTGTTAACTTTACGCCACCTCTGCATAAGTCTAATGATATTTTAAAGAGGGTCTGTGTAGTGTTAATATTCTGAACTCTCAACGACAAAGGGTCAGCTTGTACCAAAACAAACTTTGGACTACCAGAAACACCAACAAATCACAGCATGTAACCACAGACTGTTTCACCCACTGAATAAAGTGTAAAGCTCATCTGTATTATGGTATCATCAAGTTTTGTACTTCAAACTAAAGCTCATAGTTGATTTTTTACAAAAAATAATCTTCACATTCTGTGTTAGCTGATAGTTTACATTATAGATCTGTTAGTTTAGCTCTGTTTTTAGACAGAAAACAGCCGCAGTAAAACCACAAATCACTTCTGTTTTATGTCTGTGTTGTAAATAGCTGCACTACAGATCTGTTTGGAGTCGTCCAAACAGGGTTAAAAGCAGCACATAAACCCAGTAGAATTAATTCACGTCTTTTGAAAAACAAACGTTATTTGCAGAGTCAAATCTGCCATCAGAAAATCAGTTAAGAAGCCAAGAGGTGACTGTGTGAGCCTGTGTTTATTATAGAGACAGAAGCTGGTCTGTAGTTACTTTAATTCTGTAAAGATTCTACTTAAATCTGAGACCAATCATATATTTCCTCACAGGTAGAAAAACAACTTCAGGACTCGGCAGAATAGAAAAGATGGCATTGGGATTAAAAGCAGGTACACATAGGTTAATTCTCCTGGCGGTACCCCTGGCCACAGTGCTGAGGAAGCTGTGGAGTTGGTCCCCGAGTGTCTTAAATGGCAGCTCATTGACCCTAATGTGCTACACACTAATGCTAATCGCTAATGCTTGGTACTGTATGCATGTATTAAGATCGTAAAATGTACAGACCAAATGTCCCTATGTGGACAATAAAATGAGTTAACCTTTAGGAACATAAACCGTACATAAAACATGAGATAAAGCAGAGGTGTCTAAAGGTGCACATGAGCAGAGGAGCAAGTTAATCACCATGGTAACGGGGATGCTGTGTCTGTCTTTTACTATGCCTGTCAAAAATTATATAGACTTGAGAAGTGAAATACAATAATTTTACATTTTTGCTTTACATCATACAATGTACACATTGTATGTTAATAAATCTTTTCAGTTAACTTTAATTCAATTAAAAAAATGATGAGAAAAGGTTAAAATAATAGGTCTTAACATGGCCAATGAATGCTACGCCCCAACACGCCCACAATGCACTTCCTCTGAGTTATTTTCGTGTGTGTGCTCTACCAAAATCTCTTCTCTCCTGACACTATTTTGCAATGGGTATGGATACGCAAGAGAAGCAACAACCGAAACTAATAGAGAGTTCATTGAACATCTGCAGAGACATAACAAAAGAAAATTAGTTTGACTAGACACAAAAGGAGTGCAAAGCCTGAATATGGGATGAGTCATTCAGTAGTTTTTTTTTTGTATAGTTTCCTAGTAAATTACCAACTCTATAATATCTACTTACATCTACTATCTACTGACATAGTTGGGCCATTTACTGGCGTGTAGGTGACATGTTGCATAAAACATGTAAATAAACAACTAAACACTGAATACAACTCATCCATTTGAACACATTTGTTGAGGCATGAGTTTGACTTTTTTTTATTTGCAAGAGGTGACATATACAAGTATTTACAAAACCAACATTTCTTGTAACATATACAGAGACAATTGATTACTAGTTAGACATACAAAGACATTATAGAAAATACACAGACAATCAGACATCTGGGGGGGGGGGGGTAAGGTGTGTGTGTGTGTGTGTGTGTGTGTGCGCGTGAGGTGTTTGAGAGTGGGTGTGTATGTGTGTGATGGATGTGTGTGTGTGTGTGTTTAATTGTATGGGATAGTCTATGTGGTGGTACTGCCCCGAAGATATAACAGTGAGTATGGAGTTCTGGGTAGTATGGTCTAGGTTTAGTATAAGTTTGACTTATTAATCAGAGTGAAGCTAACTTTACTTAAGAATCAGAGTACGTCTTCCACCGCCCCCTGCATGTTTATATTCACAGCTTGTAGATTGAACCAACAGATGTGATCTGGTGCTTGCAGACGATGAGAGTCTTGCCAAGCAATGTGATAGCAGGCTACATGTGATGCAGCCACAGTCGACTGTGCTGTAATATATTCCCTGAACCTCCGCTGAAAGAAAATCCCTCACCTCTGATATATGCAAACCCCCTCTTCTTCTCTGACATCTTGCTGATCTCTTTTTCATCAATTAAGTTGACCGTCTTGGTCACACATGACGGAGCCCATTTCCATGACAATATCGTGGAGCTGAGGGGGGGTGTACAGAGAGACTTAAAGACACAACTTTCTCAGACTAATCGGACCAATAAGAGCTGCTGAAATTTGTTAAGGGG
The DNA here is from genome assembly GCA_037367365.1 of Apogon talboti. NCBI lineage: Eukaryota > Metazoa > Chordata > Actinopteri > Kurtiformes > Apogonidae > Apogon > Apogon talboti. Next base: position 6,243,424 of record JAPQRQ010000019.1, on the reverse strand, counting down.
GATGGGACACAGCAGGAATTTTATCATTTCATTTCAGTTATTTGAAGACCGGCATTGTCCAGCTCTGTCCAGGGGTTATAACACGACGTTCGGTTTCAACAAAAACTCTAACTGTGGTGATCTGTATTAGGAAGCGTCCTTGAGATTTCCATGTTTTTGGCAGAAACAAAATTACACCTGAATCTCCTCGCCCTACCGCCCCAGCCTGCTTCTTTTTAATCATGGTTTCATGTATTGGTGTGTGGCTGTGCAGAGCTGTGTGTGTTTTGTGCATCTCCAGGGTCTGCTCTATCTAACTGTTCTGGCTCGAATCTAATTAGACGCATCCTCAGACTTGCCCTCAGGCTTATATGAAACTAATTACAGGCAGTGAGGAAACCTGGGCTGAAGTTAACTCGACTCTGCAGGCCCTTCTTCACAGATGCTCCACAAAAGCAAACAGAAGATCCTCCTCCTTGAAATCGCCCTTAATTGCCTTAATTATGCAGACCACAAAACCACCAGGGGTGTAATGGTTCTGAGACCAAATCCATGATACAAACACCAAAGGTTTATTATGCTGACATTCACCCAAACCAACTGCCACCACTGCATGTGGAGCCCGTCAAGTTCTCATTTAGGGCCACAACTAATGATACTATTTTCACTGTAAATTAACTTGGTGGTAATTTTTACAACTAATCAACAGTTGTTTGGGATAAAAATGATGAACAATGCTGATCAGTGTTTCTTGTACAACTTAAAGATTAGTTCACCGTCAAAGAAGAGTAAAGAAATCAGAAAACATTCAACATTCAAGAAGCTAGAATCAAGTATTTAGATTTTTTTCCCCAGAGAAATACAGGTCATCTTTGGACAAGCTGTATATTTTGTAAGTATTACACATTACACCTACTTTATCATTCTTCATCTAGTGAATTTATACATTTAATCTACCTTCATAATATCCTTTAGGCTTATACAAAAGTAATGTTTGGAATAAAAACAAGGTACAAAACAAATTGGATTTAACAATCATTACACTTTCACAAATGAATAATCAACAACAAAGTATAACCAAACCAACACTTCGAACCAAACTTTCCCTCATCAGGGATCTGTCTGAATTGATGATCATTCTAACCTAAATGAAAATTCCATACAAGCTTTTAAAAAACATGACTTTTTAGCTAGTGTTCGTTGTTGAGTGACTAAAAAGAGTATCTCTGTAAACCACAAATGCTGATTAAAGCCAAGTGAGAACACTTCCTCCTTTGTCACGTCCAGGTCAGGGGTGGAGAAAGTCTTTAGTGCGAATTGACCCAAATCAATCAATAACATTTCCCAGTGGAGTTTGGGGTCAGTTTGCAGCAGTGAATATATTAACATATGCACTAATATTCAACAGGTGTCAAGCATATTCTGCTTGGATATTCCACATTAAGCCTTTTTCTGAATGGAGCCTTTTCCCCATTCAGACATAATGGGATATGCTGATTTTATTCCGTTTTATGACTATTCTTTGGACATGCATACAGCACTTTTGGAAAATTTATCTAATTTGCGTGTTTGACTGCAGGTTGCGACACACAGCCCCAGTTTAAGATCAGCTGGAGTGAAGCCAGTCCACATTTTTGGTCAGAAAGAGAAACACACCTACTTTTAAACACTATGACCGAGGATATTATATGAGCAAATATGGAAAGGCTGACCTTTCCAGAGGGTGTTTGAAGGAACAAATGTGGGAGGCCGAGTTCATAGCCATCAGTGAAAACTGGAAAAAAAATTTAAGGAGGTTTTTATGGCTGCATATAAACAGGAATATCAGAGGGATATTCATTTTCATTGGCCATGTAGATGACAGGGCTTATTATTTGGTATATTGTACTTCTATATTTCCTATGTTTACAACTAAATGTTCTGCCTGTCTTGTCCACGTTATTTTTCTGTATTTTTGCTGCTGTATACAATGCAATTTTGCCATGGTGTGATCAATAAAGTCATATCTATGTCTATATCTATTGGCTTCTTCAGAATTAGGGGAAAACCTAAATATTAGTGTGTATGTGAAAGCAGTCAGTGCACAGAGATGCACATATTCAGCAGAAACAAAACATAAAGGGCACATAAATACAACACGAAGATCAAAACAAAAAAACAGAAATATACAATAAAGATAGGCATTAAATGCTCTAAATTTTTATTTATGTAAAGAGTCATAAGTTTGTTCACCCAGGGTTTAAAATAGGGGCAAAAATATACTCCATTACCAATGTATTTATAGTATAATATCCAGGAAATGTCCACATCCATGAGTTCATCATTGTGGAGGAGGATCCAAGGAACTTCCCTCAGGCTACGCTATGAATCAAAAGGGAAACCAACCATGATGCTATTCCTGGTCAGACCTAAATTCATTCTCCAACCGACTCCAAGCACAGGACGATTCTGTTCTACATCTACAGTGTGAATCTCTGTATATCTGCATAGCATCAAAGACTCATTTAGCCAGGACAACATGTAGGTGTGCAAAGTCTGATCACTTTCCTGGCAAGTAAATGATCCACAGCTCCTTTGTGACCACACAAAGACTTCACCCAAACGGTCTGGTGTGTTTGCAACTGTTGTTTACAATTGTTTACATCCACCTAAACAAGAGGCAACAAATACCTTAGACTCAAAGCAGAATGTCTGTGTAAGTTCTCATTGGCCCAGGTCATTGTTCTTCTTGGTTCAACCGGACTAGTTTTACTCTTTTGAAAACGTTGTTGTTGTTGTTGTTGTTGTAGTAATAACCTACACAGACCACTCCCCCTAGACGGTTATAAGTCCACTTCCTCCCACCAGCAATTGGAACTGAAGAAGCCTCTTGGATGAGAGACAAACCGTTTCCAAAAGAGCAACAATAGTCAAGTTGAAACTAAAAGAACTACCAAGAAAAAACTCAGACATTTTTATAAGAAATACAAATTAAGAAAAAACCGATCCCTGTCACAAATACTTCTGCACTACACACGTTTTCCAGTAAAACCAAAGCACCAACAATAGGTCAGAACCTTTAGAACCAGTTGCCTGCCATAAACCCTACCGCCAGGGGAAGCAGCCGCCTCACTTTTCGTATCCATGCAAATCAAATAAATACACAGAGCACGGTGCAACCTCGTAATCCAACCACTCAAAACAAACCATTGAACGTCTTTATTCTTTAAAAGGTGTAATTAACATATGTGTGACCAGCAAAGAGCCGCACAGCTTGGCTCCCCTCAGGCTTTTCCACACACTGCTCCATTCTCTGGTAGTTCCTTTAATTCTGGCATTTAGTCGTCCATTTCAGAGGATCCGATGTCTGAGGACATTCCTGCTCTGTAATCTGGTCTCTCAGTGAAATTAAACTCAGATATCAGGCAGAACCAAACAGATCAAAAAAAAAGAGAAGACAAGGTAGCTCAGTGTCTGCATGGCCTTTGCACACACAACTGTGGGCGAGTTCACCAGGACTGCGGCTGAACATATTATGACTTTGGTTTAGAGATGTTAACATTCACGTCTAATCATCAAACCCTGAATTTGAAATGAAGATAGAAGAAGCTGATTTCTCTTGCATTGACCTTTTGGTTTAAGCTGCTTATCTCATGGAGAAAGTATTAAAGATATGTGTAGAGACGTGATGCTTCAGATACAGTTAGTGTTAAAAGGCCTGGATCCATAGAATTCTTCAAAGCATGAGAACCTTCTTAACAGTTAACGCACGATAATATATTTTCCATTACTTTCTTCTGAACTGAATATGCTGAAGTCCAGAGAATAATTATAATAATACCACTGGTCTACAAGTAAAATGCCTCCAGAATAAAAGTAGTGGAACTTTAACCAAGTTTGAGTCACTAATTAAAAAAAGTTAAGTCAAAAATGCTGGTTGGCTTTAGTTTCCAAGATTCAGTCGTGGGTCCAAATGTCAAATGCTGAGAATTAATGACAGAATAAATTTTAGTCCAATGGAATGTTTGTCTCAGAGCCAGATCTACTTTAAAACACTGTCTGCACATTACAATACATTCACTTTACAGGTGCTTTCTGGTGGAGGATTTGTAAAACTATGGTACAAATGTACAAAATGTGAAATTAAACCAGCTGATCTATGAGGTAAAATCACCGGTTTTGTCAAAAAGAGTCTAGTGTGTGGCTTTGTGATTTGGTAGGATCCCACTTGGTGATGATTTTTTAAATTTAATTTATTTATTTTATGTTCATCACATACCAGAATGGCTGAAGTGGCATCTAAAGCAATACTGACCCAAAGCATGACTTTTTCCCCCTCCACCACATTTAGGGAAAGTGTTTAGTTGAGTTAAATTTGCCACTTGACCAACAGATGTCACTAAATCTCACACCCTGAACCCCTCAGGCTTTTTCACTTCAGCTAAAGGATATATTGGTCTACAAGTAAAAACCCTCCAGAATAAAAGTAGTCAAACTTTACCAAGTTTGAATCACTAAAAGTAAAATCAAGTCAAAAATACTGGTTGGTTGTAGTTTCTACGATAAAGTCATGGGTCAAAATGTGAAATTGTGAGAATTAATGAGAGAATGGGTTTAACTCAAAAGGACGGTTTGTCTCAGAGATACCAGATCAACATTATAACACTGTCTGTACATTACAATACATTCACTTTTCAGGTTCTTTCTAGTGGAAGGCTTATAAATCTACTGTATAAGGGTCATTGACGTGACGCCTTGTTTTTCTGTCTGACTGAATTTTTTCCATTGAAAAAAAACCTCAAAATACATAAAAAGATAACATGTATCTCATATACTTTTCCCATATACAGAGCCACTCAAACTTTTCCAAACATTTTAGTTTTTGGTCATTTTTCTGCTATCTGAAGTGTCCAAAC
>JAPQRQ010000019.1:6171197-6204330 GCA_037367365.1 Apogon talboti | reverse complement strand
ATAGATAGATAGATAGATAGATAGATAGATAGATAGATAGATAGATAGATAGATAGATAGATAGATAGATAGAGATACTGTAGAGACAGACAGACAGATAGATAGGAGTTGGAGGTTGTAGTCCAAATAGTGTTAAAGTAGGAGACGTGTGGGTTATTATCACAGTCTGAAAGTAAAGGAAAAACCCAAGTGTGAGACAAAACCGCCTGTGCTACTTTACATGAACATATTTATTACTGTAGCTGCTTTATGAGCTGTGGTGTCGGGTCATTACGCCTTTGGGTGAACTCTGTTAAAGTCCATGAGGCGGCTGTTTTTCCAAAACTAAATGAATCAAGACGTTCCTTTGAAAATGGAAATAAAACATACACACTTTAAAGAATGGAAAGACTTTCCCTGCTCCTGGAACAAAAAACTGTATGTGGCACCCAATAACCGGACCAGGGACTGCATGGTGTCTTTGTCCGAGAGCGTGTTTCGTCAAACGCATGGTTTCCTCAACAGTGTGTTTTCTTTTTCCCAGATGACAGCAACGACACTAACCTGTGCAGTGGGCGGCCGGTCAGTGCAGTCACCACCCTGAGGAACGGCACAATGGTGGTTTTCAGAGGTGGGTGTGAGAAAACTGAAGCAAAGTCAGCTCTACTTTATTATGTTAACTGGGTGCAAAAGAGTCTACAAAACCCTTATAAAAGATGATCAGAAATGGGTGGAAATGAAACATTATACTAAAAAAAAGGTGGAATTAAAACGATTGCAACATTTAAAACTATGGAACATTTAAGAAACCATACTAAACTTCTGGGTTATTTCATTAAGTATTAATTTCTAACACTAATGAGGTTGAAACATCTGGATTTTGTAGTTTAACCCTTAAAGACCCACAACTACGTATTCCAAATGACTTTTTTGTCTTTCCCAAGTGATTCATCACCAGTTATTGTACATTATCCTCTGCATTTTGCACTTTTCAGTGAAAATCAATTTTTTTCCTACATTTAATTCATTGATCGTGTAGATGTTCATTAAAGTTCACAGTAAATTCAAAGGTTATTATATCAAAACAGAGAAAACTGAAGAAAAAGTGCCATTTTCAGTAAAATATATCATTAACTGAAGATAAACCCAGTGTGTCCATTCACTGTCATTGATCCAACTCCATGGGTTTTACTGGTGAATCAGTGTTGTAGATGATGACAGTGTTTCCATGGTAACTACGGAGCCTCTAGACGTCCAAATGGGTCATATCTGATAACCATGAAAAGACGACAAACTGTATTTTACACCAATTATTTACATGTATTGATAGGATTAGTGGTTGTCAAGTAATTAAACATTTACATCAGTAGATGCTATTGGTCGGCAGTGGATGTTTGGGTCTTTATGGGTTAAAAATGAATATAAACTTGTTTTCTTTGTATTTTTCAAAGTCCGAAATCTGCATTTCATTGTCTTTTACTGCAAATAAGTGCTAGAAATTACAATATTTGTTGTCTGTTGTTTCTATAATTAACACAAATGCTCATTTTACTCAACACACACCTGTAAACAGTGTTACCGCTGAATGTTTTGCTGCAGTATTCTGTCTTTAGTTGGATCCTGACGCAGTAACATTACTTTTTTCAGGGCACTTCTTCTGGTTTTTGGACAGAAACAGGATACCAGGTCCAGCTCGTGGGATCACAGAGGCGTGGGGAGTCCCTTCTCCTATTGACACCGTCTTCACCCGCTGCAACTGCCAAGGAAAAACGTACATTTTCAAGGTAAAGTGGGAACCGTCAGTAAAGGACGGAGCTTTAGGTTGAACGGTTGTACAATTAAAACTTAATCTCAGCTTAGAAAATACACGTTTATAGTGTAAATAGAAATTAGATAGTTAAACAAGTGTAACAGGGTAAATGTGAAACATACATGTACTGGTGTAGACGGTGCAAAATTTGTTTACAATGTGAATATTTGTGGGTACAGCCTTAACCTCCTCAGACCCAGGAAAGCCACAGATTTTTGAGTTTTGGCTTTTTTAAATTAAATAATATCTTATATTGGAAACATCATGATGCAACAGTTTTTTCAGATGCGCTCTTAAAAATTTTTATGGAATGTCATTTGCGGTGGACAGTATTTTTTTTGTGAATTTCTTGTCCTCATACGTGGACAGAGGGTCTTAGGAGGTTAAAATAAACCAAACTTAATCAAGTATTAAAGTTAACACTTGCTGTGCATTGGACATATCTGACTCTTCATCATCATGCATTGTGCCAGTGTTATTATTTGCCTGTGTCTAGTACCTGTCCAAGTACATCTGACTTGCCTCATTTCGGTTCTGGTCGGTGTGATGTTTGTAGGGACCCCGGTACTGGAGATTTGAAAATGACGTTTTGGACCCGGGATACCCTAAAGTGGTAGAAACAGGGTTTGACGGACTCCGAGGCCACATCACCGCCGCTCTGTCTGTACCGCAGCACAAGAGGAGGAGAGAGTCAGTGTACTTCTTCAAGAGAGGTGAGACACACACAGGTTTAACCCAAGGACATCTATTAACACTATATTAAAATATTATATGTCATACTGTGGTCTGACTGATTTGTTCTTGTAGGTGGAACAGTCCAGAAGTATTCGTACCAGTTTGGCACCAATCCATCATGTGGCAGAAGACTCAACTATGCCATTTATACAGTCAGCAACCGATTTGTTCGACAAGCAGGTACTGAAATATACCAGCATCAGAGGCTTTGCATCATTTATCAGAAAGGGCTGAACTTCACAGTATGGTCCCGTTTTCATTTTATACATCTCTATCTATATATCTATCTATCTATACAGTATATACACATACATATAATACATATAGTCTGCAGTTTTTTTTCTTACTATTATTTTTATTTTGTGTGCTTTTGCCCGGTCTTGTTTTTTGCACTATCCTTATGCATGTACTTTTTTTTCTTGCATTTTATTGTTTCTGCCTTCACCATTGAATTTCCCCTTTGTAGGATCAATAAAGTCTAATTTAATCTAATCTAATGTACCTGAGATGAGTTCACCAGGTGTTTGCAAACAGGACATTTTTCCACTGGGAATGCGAGAAACTCCACTTTAAAAAGTATATAGGTAGAAATAATGGTTCAAAAATTATTGGACATTTTTGAGACAAAGCCATTTTAGTCACAATGTTCTCCGTCATAGAGGATTAAAAAAAAAAAAACAACCCAAAACACTCAAATATAAGTGCTGACAGGAGGAACATTCTGTGTAATTTCAGATTTCTGAAACATTTCTAGTGTTTTTTTTGGTTAGTCAGTTAAAAAATTTGAGTCACATTCTTACTTTAGGCTGTGAAATAGTGATAAAATGCTGTTTAATGTCCATTTACTCATTAATCCACTCTCATTTTATACTTAACTGTTGTCCCAGTGTCTCATTTGGAGCCTCCCATCAACATCCGGACTTCATGGAAAGGTTTCCCCACATCCATCACTGCGGCCGTGTCCATCCCCAACAGCAGAGAACCAGAGGGATACAACTACTACGTCTTCTCAAGATGTAAGAACTTAAATCACTACCCACTCATTTTGACTCACTTTACTAGATCATTTTCATCATTATTCTGAGATTGAGATTCATTATTTTCCAATTTAAGTCACAGTTTTGCTCAATTTTCACATTTCCTCATTAATTTTTTGGCATGTTTTTAATTACTTTTGAGGTTTTGAATCGTTTTGCTTAAGTTTCACATTATTCTGAGATAAGACCGTTATTTTTAAATCATTTTGTTTTGCTCGACTTTGTCATTGTTCACAGATTGAGCCATTATTTTGAAAACTTTCCCATTATTTTGAGATTTTAAATCTATTTTGCTCAAGTTTCTCATTATTTTTGAGATTCTTAGTCATTGTTTTTCACAAGTTTCTAATGATTGAGGACTTATGACATGGTTTTGCAGAAGTTTCTCATTTCAATGTTTTTCTTCTGTTTCTCATATTGAGACATCCTGATTTTGCCATTTTTTAAATTTTATTTTTAGAGACTGAGTCATTGTTTTGTAAAGTTTCTCATTCTTTTGAGATTTTAATTATTTTGGTCAAGTGTAATGTTTTGACAAACCACATAGTTCTTTAATTGACTCAACACAGTGATGGAAATGGGCATATACTAGCAATGGAAACATCTGTTTATATAAGATTGGATATTACAGTTAACTGGTTTAGAATGCCCACTGCTCTGCTTTAGAAGTATTATGGAACTGGTTTTTTTCTGCAGAAAGCTGTCTAGTCTGAAGTATGGTATTTGTTAAACTCATTCATATAATGTCTGAAATGTCTGATGAGGACCATGTGTGTCTGGGTGTGCGTTAGGGTGGAGATTTGGCAGATGTAAAGGTCATTTAGGGCGTTACACGTTCACCGTGGATGTAAAGAGTATGAGGCCCCCGTTCAAGAGAGAAACCTTTAGTTTGAAGCATCAGACATTGAATTAGTGATGTCAGTTTATCATCTGCAGTAGAGGTTTCCTGTCAGGATAAAACACAACAGCTCTGAGTGTTCAGGTCCTGACAGAAGAAGCTTTAACACATGAACTTAGTATCATCCATGGTGAATGAACTCAAACTGTGCTTTATCCTGCAGCCAAATCTTACCGCATCCGGGTGGATGGCGGGCGCCCTGTGGTCGCCGCTCCTCAGGCAAACACATCACCTCAGAACGACGACGTCTTCAAATGTCCCAAGAAAGTCGCTCCTAGAAAAGTTGTTTCTCATGGTTCTTAAGTTTTATTACACTCTTCATAAAACACATTGCTTGAACACGGCCCGTGAATACAAAAAGTACTTTCCAAGTTCATTAAAAACAAAACACACAACGGGTTTCTGAACACAGGAAGATTCTTAAGACTGAGTGACAGAATCTGAAGGCTTCGTGACTGTTGAGTTTGTATTTAGTGCTTCATCTGGTGATTCATCTCCGATGCAGACCCCGAGAAGAAAATGCATGACCTGTTGGAACATAACATGTTATTAAAACTTGTACTGTTGTAAAAAAAAAAAAATCTTTACAGTGGCTTTAAAAAGAGTACAATAAAATTAAGAGTGAAAAATGTTTCATCTGTCCCATGACTTTGAAATTAACATCTAAATAGAACATATAAGACTATAAATAAGCAGAAGCTAAAAAAACATCCAGTTATTAGACGTGTTTTAACGAATCCTCCACCAAACAGCAAATGAAAAGCAGTTAATCAACATGATGTAAGGTCCCAAAATGACCTATGGCATATGCTGTTAATGAACCATTAGAATAATTTTAGTGTCTCCAATATTTAACAAAAATCTGTACATGAATTGCAGTATTCCAGTAATCATATCCAGTTTTTTTATATACTTTCCTCATGTATTTCTTATCTTACAGGATTATGTGCCTTTGTACATACTCTAAAATTCAGCTATGAAAGAAACTTTTTTCCATACTTTACCACACCATATTATTACCATATTAAGACTTTCACACAAAATTCCAGACTTTTCAAGGTCTGGAGAACAGCGTTTCAAAGTTCCATACTTTTGAAGACTTTTGAGCCCAAGCACCCTGTGTATTACATATGTATAGAATTACATGCTTTTATTTATGCATGATTCCTGGAACTGTTGTGACATAATATCTTGACCAGAATAAGCTGAATAAATCCATTGACAATATCCAGTCTATTTAATTCAGTCGGCCCTTTTCTTTGTGTGTGTTGTAGAGTAGGTTACCTCCTCTCTTCATGCGACCACCTCGGCCTTCAGGCCAGCGCTGCAGCTGTCTGCTCGTTCCAGGTCTAGAGGGTTTAGGTGGAGCACTGCTCGTATCTACATTAACAACACATATCAATTAGAACCGAACATCGGTTAAAGAGGAACATAAGAGTTTTTATGACTTTCACATGAGGAAACCTCTCTACCCTGAGGATGGACTGTACCTGCAGAGCTGGAGGAGGGCTCCTGGCTGGTGGTGGGGAGGCTGGCCTTGTCTGAAGGCTGACTCGGCTCCTCCATATCTCCCTGTGATACTACAGGATCCATAGACCCTTCAGCACTGGGTCTGGAACAGACAGGCCAACAGATAAACATATGGCGATATGAACAGACTCGGCAATCTGGAGTTCACTAAACAGTACAACATGATGGAAAGTATAAAACCAGATCTCTGTTCTTAATGACAGGTGGTTTAATACGTTTGATTCAAAAATGATATTAAACGGTGGAACAGAAAAGGAATTACATCATAAAAATACCTTAGAACAATGGGAGAATTTATGTGGCACTGTTTTTTCAGACTCATCTTTTTCTGACCGGCATGAATTTTGTTTGGAAAACTTTGTTAATTTTTTCATTCCACAAAAAATTATACCTTATCAGACTCATCGTACTTGGTGGAGGAGATGTGGAGGCGCTGATGAAAATCACAGACGTATTTTTTTTGGACTTTAACAAAGTATTGTTCAAAATTAAAGCATTTTGGGCAGACAACTGGAAAATGCTAAAAGCAGAAACTGCAGATTCATTTGAGTTTACAGAAAACATAACAGATAAAGGTGGATAATGTTTGGTATAATAATGATTTCATATTTAGTGCTGCAGCAAAAAAAAATCTATTCTTCACAAATGGTTAGAGGGTGACCCGCCGACGGTGGATACATGGTTTAAATAATTAAAGACATTCATGAAATGGAAAGAGTAACTTTTCTGTTAAAACTAAGAAACAGTTTCTACATGTTAAGATGGACAAAATGGACAATGTCTTTATGTGAACAGGGTGAGTGGTGGGTGCTTCCAACTGGCATCTGTACTTGTTGAAGGCCCTTTTCTTTCCTTTTCCTGTGATTTCATGATAAAGACCATTTCTTGGACTGGCTGAGACCCAAATACATAGAATAAGATGGTGTTGATATGCTGACAACTGTTATTTGTCAATTATAAATGTTGTTAAAATAAAATTTAACTAAAAAAAATAGAGGTGGAACATTTTCTTTTCATGGAGACAACAGTTACTATTCATATCTAGCTCTGATTAGCAACAGATACTGAGTGTTACAGTAACAGAGTCGTTGGAGGCTGGGGAAACACTTCACTGACCTGTGGGAGTTTTCATAAAGGCCTAGAGAATATAAAAGCACATTAAATGGACAAACAGATGGGAGTGAATCTCACCTATCAGTGTCTGGCTCCAGGAAGACATCGTCCCTCTCCTCCCCTGTACCAGCCGTTCCCGACACAACCAGGCCTGGCGTGGACGTGCTCACCATGGGAACCGACTGGGAGGCGTGGTCTGTGGTGTCAGACTGAACCACCTCTGAGAACACTGTTACTGGAAGGGAAGGCCACAGGAGGAACAATCACTCACTGATTTTCTTGGCACAAACAAATCTCTGTGGGACGTGACTAAAGTGTGAATCAAGTATGAAAGTGGAGAGGGTGGAGCAGAGTGATGGTACCTGGTGCTGCCACTTGTAGTGGTGTGGTGGGAACACTACGTCCTCCAGACTCCTCTTCATGAGCTGCTAGGAACAGAGGGCTCTCATACATTCCTAGACCTATAGACGGACACAAAAACAGGATCAATGACCCTGTATCTCACCAGCGTGTTCTATCAAGAATCCAGTTGAATATGTGAGGTTGTGTCTCTATGTTACAGTCCTATGGTTGTGATGCAGGAGATCAGTCTCCCAATAGAAGTGGGTGGTACTTTCACTGGAGGAGAACTCAACTAATTCAAAGTCCATATATGACTTCTATCAGTGATCAATAGGAAGTATACTGATAGTTCTATCCATTTCCATGTTAGAAATTGTTAAAAATTCTGCTCATGTGCTGTATGTGGTGCTGTACCTCCTTGAGACGCGAGCTCTCCCAGGTCAGAGTGGGAAGATGAGGTGGTCTGCGGCATATCCTCCGAAGCGCCAAACCTAAAGCGAGGCACACCTGCCACTTGAGGGGAGCTGACGAACACACACAACAGTACAAACATTCCACATGTTTCAGACTCAAACTAAAGTATATCCCGTGTGTGTGTGTGTGTGTGTGTGTGTGTGTGTGTGTGTGTGTGTGTGTGTGTGTGAGAGAGAGACACTTACTGGATGGCCTGGTCAAAGGCTTCAGAGCGGTGTGGAACCACTAGAGTGGGAGTGCTAGGAACCATCCTGTCATCGTCGTCAAAGTGCTGCTGTAGAGGAAAAGACAAAAAGGTGTTAGACGTAAACATGTACACAAACAGAGGACAGGAGGTAACGTGTCATGTATTCACTGATATAGTCCATTACTTACAGCACTACTGGGAACTCCAGGGGGAAGCTGAGCGAGCTGCCGCCGACCAAGGATGCGCTGTACACATTACATTTCACAAATTACTTAACAGCCCTTGTAACTGTGTTTTTGAACTTTTCAGCAACTTATATTTAACACTTTTTCATTTTGAAATCGTATTAAACCAGGCCAGACTTTGGGGAATAAAAAACAACACTAATGATGAAAATAGAAGGCCCTTTATGGATGCTTGTTTATGATGAGGAGATGCTATATTATTATTATTATTATATATTATCCAATTAATTAATTGTTTCTATTATTATTATTATTATTATTATTATTATTATTATTATTATTATTCTGGGTGGCTGTGGCTCGGAAGGTAGAGCGGGTCGTCCAATAAGCGATTTCCTCTCTGTTCTAGTCGTGCTGTTGTGTCACCCACCTTGCCTCCAGTGCTGCTACTCACACTGGTGTATGAATATGTGTGAATGTTCGGTGGTGGTCGGAGGGGCAGCCATGCTTCCGTCAGCCTGCTCCAGGGCAGCTGTGGCTACAAGTGTAGTTTACCACCACCAGTGTGAATGTGAGAGTGAATGAATAATGGATCCATTGTATGCGCTTTGAGTATGCGTTAATAGAAAATCTCTATACGTATAAATCTAATCCATTGTTATTATCATCCCACAAACCACAGCAACACAACAGGATGTGCATCAATACATTCTGACTGAGATGCACCATTTGCAATAAGGATTAAGAATTACTGGTTCCATGTTGATTTCCTTGTATTGTTTTGTTACAGTGGGATCAATAGAAGGTTTTACCCAAAACACATTTAAAAATAAGACTGAGGTGATGCTACATTTCTGTCCCTACTTCATAACCAGGGACAAAAAGGAAAATGCAATTCCTTCATACCTGAATCTGAGCCGGTGGGCCCAGCTCTGATGTGGGGGCAGGGAGGATGTTCAGGCGAGGGGGGTGATGCGCTGTTCTCCGTGGTGATTGTGGCATGCATGTGCCGGAGCTTGTGATTGGTTGTTCGGAGGAAAAGGCCTCCATCGCACTTCCCTCAACTAAAGTAAAAGAAGAAATGACCAAATGAATAGAAGGCTTTGTTTTCTTTGACTAACTACTTTTCCAGTCCAGTAGAGTTGAACCCGTGTTATGTGGAGTCTACAATCTGAGAAACCCCACCTGTATGGGGCAACAACACAGCAACAGCTCCACTTGGGTGTCATAAAGTAAAGAAACCTTTGCAACCTGTGTTTTGGTTCAACTCCCTCTACTCTGCCCTTCAGACAGACATCAACACATTACATCTTTCTCAGTCATCATGAATGTGTCTGATAACTAATTGGATGGCGGGACATTCAGTGAGCGCATGTGGAGAGTTTGAGGTGGATCTACGTGTAGGTGTTTGACGGGGTTTCCTGGATCTTACAGCTGGGTGTCTGGGAATCAGCGGGCCTCTGGGTGGAGTCGGTTGCCCCCAGACTCTCCTCTGTCTCAGTGCCCGGGTCGGTTACATCAGCCCCCTGAGAACGGAAACAAAAAGAAACAATAATGACAACTGTCCACAAAAAAAACAAAATGAAAAAAAACATTAAATACAATTTATAGTGACATGAGTTTAAAAAAAAACAAAAAAACAAAAAAAACCAGACAAATAATAAAGCAGAAAAGGGAAAAATGAGTGGGGTTGCATTAAGACATTCAAGATGGAGTACATTATGGGATGTTCCCACACGCAATAGATGCCAGGATATACTGGCAGATCACCACATCTTAATTATAATTCATTTCCTCCCTCAGTGGAACAACGATGCCCTTTAGAAGGAGTCCAAAAATTCACTTAAATACTTCCATATACACTACTTACACAACACACACCAACACAAACTGCTTCTGTCAAATGGAAGTCTTTATGGACCTAATCTGACCATACATCATCTTTTACAATATCAGTTACATTTTACACTAAATCAAGACCAATATTTACATTTATTGTACTAGAATAAAACATTAAATTCCATGTGTTCAATCTATTTCAAAGCCCATTATTATGTTTTCTTATGAATTAGGAGTGAATGGTTGTTCTCCTGGCAACCCATCCAGGGCGTACCCCGCCTTCACCCGATGCCAGCTGGGATATGCTCCAGCACCCACGCGACCCTCTAGAGGATTAAGCAGTTACAGAAAATGAATGAATTAATGTTTTCCTGCTTTTTCCTTAATTCAATCAAAGATCTCATCAAAAGCAACCCTTCAGAAATGTTCCACAAACTGCTCAAATGAGTCCAAACCATTAAATAGATCCTACACTTGCATTTACACCAATACAGTATTTTTCACATGTCATTTCACACGGCGTTAATTTTTCCTTCTAAAAACCACCTTAATCCATTAAAAACCTAGTGCTAATTTTGCGGAAGCTCCCAAATGAATTTTTATCAAGTGATTTATCTCCGCTTATATTATCCTCTGTAGTTGGTGTTTTTCAGTATTTTCCTATATTTAACTTACTGATCATGTAGATGTTCATAAAAGCTCAGATTAAAGGTGACATTATTAAATCAGAAACCGAGAAAACTGAAGAAAAAGTGACTTTTCCAGCAAAGATATCAATAATTGAACGTAAAAACAAGCGTTTCCACTCACTGTCATTTGTTCAACTATATGGGTTTTAGTGATAAGTCAATGTTGGATCAGATGACGCCGTTTCCATGGTAACTACGGAGCCTCTGAACGTCCAAATGGGTCATATCTGATGACCACGATAAGATGACAGCTGCATTTTACACCGATTATTTATATGTACTGATAGGATTAGTGGATCAGAAGTTATTAAACATTTTAGATCAGTGGATGATTTTGGTCACTGTCGTATGTTTGGGTCTTTATGGGTTAAAAACTAAGAAACACAAATGTTTACCCTTCAATCCGCATGTGCACATAAAACTGGACTGCGGTTAACCAAATTCCCCACTTTGAAAACTTTGTACACATGCAGAGCTCCAGTGAAAAAGACCGTTAAACTGTCCTTCTGCAGACACTGACTCATCCCAGAAAACATGTGCAGCGAAGACTGGAGTAAAAAGGTAAACAACTAAAGTCAACACGAGCAGCTTCCACACAGACAAAGTTGCCACACAGGGGTAAAATAACTGACTGAAATGAGACTGTGTGGAAAAACTGAGCTGAGAGGGCAGTAAATCTGACTAAAAGTGTATGAAGGGGTTAACGGGGTTCAGTGGACATGAACACTGTGGGCGACAGAGTGTAAAGGTTTAACGTGACAACATGATGCGTCACAGGTAATCGAACCTCTGCGTCGTCTCCTTCGTAAGCCTCATTCCCGTCACCGCTCCCCTCGTTACTGTCCTCCCCTTCATCCCCCATCCCTCCGTCGTCTTCCTCCTCATCCTCGTCATCTTCCTCCTCCTCTTCTTCATCTTCCTCTTCTTCGTCATAGTCCTGCATTTGTAAAAAGAAAGAAACATTAAGATGACAAATGCCATATTCATGCCTAATGTTTATGTTACTGGTGTCAAACATATGGTCCGTGGGCCAAAACTGGACCGCCAAAGGGTCCAATCTGACCCATGGCATGAAGTTGTGAAACGCAAAAATTACACTGAGATATTAACAATCGATGATGTTAAATTATCATACTTTGGTTCAGGTTCGACATACAGAACAATTCAACCTCAGGTGGATCAGACCAGTTTAGGACTATCATAATAACCTATAAATAATGACAACTCCAAACTTTTCCTTTTGTTTGTGTAAAAAAGTAAAAATACATGAAACTGTTTACATTTAAAAACTATCCTTTAAAAAAAATGTGAATAACTTGAACAAATATGAACCTGAAATGTCTTCAGAGAACTAAGTGCAATTTTTACCAGTATTCTGCCTGTTAATAGATCTTTTGTGTATTTGTAGGTCCACTGTGATCTGTAAGTTGTAATGCACATGTGTAAATGATATACTGAGGCATGTAAGTGTTGTTAAAATTGCACTTATTTTTCTTGAGAAACTTCAGGTAGCCATGTTATTCATATTTTTTAAAGGATAGTTTGTAGTTGTAAATATTTTCATCATGGAATTTTTTCAGCATTTAATTTTGTAACTTTTTTCACCGTACAACATAGAGAAAAGCTCGGAATTGTCATTATTTATATATTATTATGTTGTTATTTTACTGGTCCGGCCCACTTGAGATCACATTGGGCTGAATGTGGAACCTGAACTAAAATGAGTTTGACACCCCTGGTTTACATGTTGCATTCTCACAATATGAATAAACTACCTGTTCTTCCTCCTCTTCATCCTCCTCCTCCTGGTCTTCCTCACTCTCGGAGTCTGTTAATATGACGATAACGTCCTGCTGCAGCTGTTCAGTGGTGTCACTCTGTGTCAGTGTTACTTCTTGGTCCATGACTGACTGAGGGGTTTCGCTCTCATCTTCTTCCTCAAGTGTTGGAAACTCTTCAGCCTGTAGACGTAATACGGCAACTGATTTAATAACACAGACTTAA
Organism: Apogon talboti; assembly: GCA_037367365.1. Classification (NCBI taxonomy): domain Eukaryota; kingdom Metazoa; phylum Chordata; class Actinopteri; order Kurtiformes; family Apogonidae; genus Apogon; species Apogon talboti. The sequence goes on along the minus strand of JAPQRQ010000019.1, from coordinate 6,191,508 downwards.
GGACACATTTAAGCACATACAGCTGTTTATCGGTCAAAGGTTATTCTGCATAACTGGCTGCAGATAGCGTCGATGAGCACAGTACAGTCAGAAAAACATTTCTAGTTCATTCATTAGGGTTTTAAGCTAAATAAAAGATGTTTTTAAGACCATTCTGAATTATTTAAGACATATTTCCCACCCTTCAGTTGGATTTTAAATAGCTTTGGTTAGTGGTTGACTTACAGGCTCAATGGTTGGTGCAGATTATTTAAAGAACAAATGTAATGCTGATATTTTTTGTAATAATAATAATAATTATAATAATAACCCTGACTGAACAGTAGTTCAACATCATCATCAACAAATATCTTCCTGAGACCTAAGAAAGTAAAGGTTTTGGCTTTTATAAATTAAATAATTGTTTTGATACTGTTAGATGTGTTCACTGGTCTTTGGAAATGACTGCTGCCTGATGCTGTGAAATTCAGAAATCCCCCCCTAGATCACATTTCATTGGACTGACTGATCTGTCTATCACCTCTCCTGATGTAAGAACCGTATTGGGTGAAGTGCTGACGTTGGTTTTACCGTGTGAATTAGTGTCTTTGCATCCAAAATTCTTTATTGAGTGCTTTCTTCTACAAGGTGCATTGGACTCAAAACCAAGTACTGAATCTAAACAATTAGACTCATCAATACAAGTTAAGTCATTTCATGGCCTAAAATTCCAATTATTGGGTTTTAGAATACATAAAATAATACACAAATCAGAAACCATGGTTTATATACTTTGGTAAGTTAAAACAAAACAAAAAAAATATCTATCTTTAAATAATCTCCTCTTTTCATCGGGGCAACTAAATACAAGTAAAGTCAACAGCAATCATTCCAGTTACATGATGACTGACCTGCACTGCTTCTGCACCATCCTGACTGTCTGTTGGAACCACTCCTTCAGCCTCAGCGCTATCCTCGGCCAACATCTCCTCCTGCAGAGAATATAGAACACTCAGAGGGTGAACCCATGTTTCTGTGCATTCCTTTAAAACAGTTACACCATTGATTTCTTATGCCAGACTCTCCTCACCTCTGGACCCACTCTCTGGATGATGCGCAGTTTCTTCGATATCGGACCCCTGGTGGTGTCCTCCTGGGGAGTCTCTGTGTCTGTTACGAGGGAGGTGCTTTCCTCTTCATCACGAGGCCTCTTTGTCATTGAGGAGGTTCCTGGTGTAGCTGAAACTGGAGGTAAGACATAGGTAATATTTAGACTTTTCCGAGCGTTACTGACCTTGTTTACATGATAATTATAATAATGTAACTGTAATAATCATGTCATGTTTATATGCACTTCTGAAATAAAATAATCAAAAACCCTGGTTTATATGTTTCAGTCCAAACTCAGACTTCTTTCAGAGTATGTAAGTAGTGACGATACTTCCGCTCATGTTTGACTATGTCACTTGTTTTCTCAGATTTTTTTCTTTTTTTTTTAATACATGTACATATATAATAAAAGAATGGGAAAAAAATCTGATTAACAAGTATACATGCATGAAAATATCATTGGGGAGAAATCCAGGTGTGTTAACCTGATTTCTCATAATTAGACAACAGCAGTTAACATGCTCATTGGTGGCAATATCAAATTTACAGTTTCCAAAAAAGGAGACAGTAATGACAAACCAACGACGACCATCTCAATGGCATAAGACCTTTATCCAAAATTAAACTTTCTCACCTGGTCCAAACACAGACGAGGTGGAGGACGTTGAGGGCCACTCCACCTGGGAGCTGGGTGTGGCTTCGATGACGGCGGGCGGTGGCTCCTGCGGGGCCGGCTCTGCATGGGTCACGGTCTGCTGCTGAGTTGGTTGGACAAACGCTGTGGCCTGTGTCTGACTCTGCTGCACGGTCAACATGGGGCTCGCCAAGGTGGTCTGGACATTAGGACTGGCCGAGCGCACCGAGCCGCTGGCGCTGCCATACACCGTCACATGCTCAACTGGTGGGCCTTCAGTGGACTGCATGGCTGTAGAGTACAAGTAAGGAATTTGGATTAATAACATATGTACCAAACTTCCTTCAGGGAGCCATGGGCTGCATTAAATAAGTGTGAACTATGTCTTACTGTGAGTAATAGGTCACTTATTAAAATTCATCTTGACTGATTAAATCCCTGCATGGTCTCTGTTTTTCATTTCAAAGCTTCTATCGCATTTTGCACTTCAAACCCTTCAGATTAAATGGTAAAAGTTTCACAGTCTAGACTAACAAAGGTGGATCATGCTTTTACCGTTTTGGCTCCAGCATTGTAACAGTAATTATGGGACTAACTGAGTCAGCTACAATTTAAAAACCTTTTAAAACCACATGTACAGATGAATAATTATGTTTTTGGTTTTTTTTTTAAATGAAGTTATTTTATTATACAGCTTTTTCTAATTGTCTGTAATTACATATTACTTCTAATTTGATTCCCTTTCTTTTGGCATATACTGCGTTTTGTGAAGCACCTTGTTAACTTTAGTTGGTTTAAAATAGGGTTACAACTTAAAAAAGAAAAACCTTATTACATCTTTGGAGAGCCTATATCATGTTTTCACGGTTAGACTTACCCTCTTGGGTCTCCACCTGTGTGGTTGGCATGACCGTAGCAGTGGGTGTGGGTGTGGGCACAGTGGCTGGGGTGATCATGGGCCTGATGCTTGCTCTCGGAGTGGGCTTGTTCCCTGGGTTGACTGGCTGCTTGCTGGCTGTGGCCACTACAGGTGTGGGCTTAATGTTGGCAGTCGGAGGCTCAGAGGTGCTGGCGCTGAGAAAAAAAACATATTGACATTTTTGTAACAACAGAATAAATGAGCGTGGACTGAAGCTCAGAAAGTGAAAGGAGTTTTAATGTGTCTTCCATACCTGCCCCTGTCTGCAGCTGGGGTGGTTTTTAGGCTTATCTGTCGCTGTTCTGTGCTCCTCTGCTGCTCCTGGGTCTGAAAATCAGGACATAAAAATTAATTCATTCAAGTTTAACAATAGATAACATTCTTTTCTACTTATTTTCATTCAGCCTGGGTCCCAAGGGCAATTATTAGGAGAAACCTTGCGTAAACTTGAGTTTTCTTTTTTTGTGACTTGTAAATTCATAATTGCTGACTGAAAACTACAGCCACTTAAAAAGTTCAAATGTCTGACTGGTAAAACTCTTAAAGCAGGTCCTGACCTTGCTTGGCCCTGCCTCGGCCGGTTCATCTCTTTGCTCTTGTCCTCGTAAGTCTCTCAGCTCTCTCTCTTGGCGACTGAGGCGGCCCTCGTATTGGGATTTGAGGGCGCTCACTCGCACCTCAAGTTCTTCACGCTGCTGCTTCAGCTCGTCATTTTCTTTCTTCATCTGGTCGTTGGAAGCTGGGCATAAAGTACGTTAGTCAGAGGATGAAATAAAACTTGCAACGCTGCAAAGCAGATGGACTGAAAGACAGGATATTTTAAGACAAGGTGCTTAATGCTGTATTTTCTGTTGGAATGTAAGGGACACCATCTCACCCCCAAGCTGGTTGATCTTTTGTCTGGCATAAACTACTGCTTTCCTCATCTTCTCCTCCTTTTCAGCCATTTGCTGTCTCAGAGTTTCCTCCTGAGTAACTTTAAACTGCAGCTCCTGCCTCAACCTTGTTAGCTCTGTCTGCAGCCTGGTTGACTGTTCCTGGGCATTACGAACCTCTGTGTCTCGTTCTGTAACCACCTATGGAAGCCAAAGATAAAGCAAAGGCAAACACATTTATATGACACAGAAGTATGAAATAAATGTGATCAATCTAAATACACTACATTGATGAGCGAATACTGTGCAAACCATAATCTGTTAACAATAAAAAAACCTGCCTAGCCTGTTGATGCTGCTTGTTTCAGGACCTTTTTTTAACATATGGGTACTTGATTGACATTTGTCTTGTCTTAGGATAATAATCTAACTGTAAATATAATACACCAAGCAAAATCTAATTTAAACAAAAGACAGAGATCTCTACATCTACAGTTCCATTCAGGAACATTATCATTAACAAATCCAGAGGACAGACTTTGCAATGAAAATTTGGTAAAAGTTGATAAGAGGTTCATTTTTTTTGTTGCATCATTTGTTTTGTTTATTTTATATTCTGTCTGAGGGTACAAGGGATGTACCCTCCATTAAAATGTCCCCAAATTATGTCTATTTGGTTTTGCTATGCGACTACAGTGGACTTTGGACCTGATTTTGTTGCAGATTTAATTTGCTTGGAAGACAAGAGTACTTTATTTAGAAACAATATTTTAAGGAACTAATGATTTTCTAACAAAATATAAGACAGTTTTAAAAACTGCAATTACATCTCCAAAGTCTTGTAAATCCATGGAGGCTATACAGTAGACAACAAAGAATCAATCCATTAAAATATACACAATTATACCAGTTTTTACCTTGTTAATGTTCTCCAACTGCCCTTCCAGTTCTTTGGTCTTGGCTTCAGCCTGGCTTAGTGAATCTTTGAGGCTCTGCATTTCCTGAACTGAAGCTTGACGAGCCTCCTCATCTTGGGATGGACCTGCTGCAGCCTCAGCTACGATCTGAATAAACAAAGCGTGAAAGATTAATTACACTTAAAATGAAGGGACTCATTCAGTGGACTGATTAAAACCACTTCATATAACCAAATGACTGTATAATATAAGATGGCACATCTTGTTTTTTTCCTGAGGTCTTCACCTTGTCATGCTGCACTTTGAGTTCATCATACTGAGTCTTATAGCGGCGTCCGATCTTCTTGACCTGGGTAATAGTTCGAGCCTTCTCCTGAATATTCTGAGTTTTGATCTCCACTTCTTTCTTAAGTGAATTTCTCTCCTCAGTTAGTTTAGTTACATTGTCACGCAGACTCTGGACCTGGTTTTGCAGAGATGTAGTGACACCATTGGTCCTATAAAAAGGAAAAAGATTTGGGAAATTGGGATTTGGGTCAATTAAGGTAAAGGAAGCACCCACATATACATGTAAACCAATAAATGGCAAACAAATGGTGGAAAATTCAAGTACAACACTACATCATGCTATGCCTCTTAATCAGTCATCGCTCACCTTGATGCCTCTACTTTAAACCTGGTGTTCTCCTCTGTGAGCTGCTGAATGCGTTTGAGGTGGGCTTCCTTCTCAGAATGCAGACGCTTATACTCCTCTGGATCAGAATCTTTCTGCTGCGTCACCAAATGCTAGATGATAAGAAAGCAATGGGAATTGACATTGTAACTAAATTAAAAAGAACATTAGGAATAAAACAGTCACACACTACTAATGCTACTGAACTTAAGCTAGGGGTGTTACACATGTGGCCCATGGACCAAAACTGGGACAGCAACGGGTCCAATCTGGCCCATGGGATGAATTTGTGAAATGCAAAAATTACACTGAAGATATTAACAATCAAGGCTATCAAAATCACTTTAGTTCAGGGGCCACGTACTGTACAGACCAATTCAATCTCACGTGGGTCGAACCAGTAAAATAGTTTCAAAACAACCCATAAATAATGACAACCCCAAATTTTTCTCTTTGTTTTATTGCAAAAAGTAAAACGTGAAAATATTTACATTTGCAAACTATCCTTTCTGTTATTCACATTTATTTTAAAGGATGCTTTGTAGATGTAAACTTTTTCATAATGTAAAATGGCTTTTTCCCTGTTAGTATTTTACTGGTCTAGCCCACTTGAGATCATATTGGGCTGTATGCAGCCCCTTGAAGTAAAATTAGTTTAACATCCCTGAATTAAGCTGTGAGAATAGGCATCCTTTGCATTTGTTCTCTAACCTGTGTCCGAGATTTCCAGCGCTTGATTTCATCCTCCAGTATTTTTTTCTCAGCCTGCAGCATGCCGCTTTTCTCACTCAGTTCCGAGTTGGCCTGCTGAAGTGGCATAATGTCTGATTCCAGTTTCTGCACCTAAAACAGACAAGTCAGGAACTTGAACAGGTCGCTCTGAGAATTTACTCAAGAAAAACGTGTGTTTCAGCAAATTCAGTAAAATCACTGTGTTTTTGATCAATGTGCAACAGATACCTTTGCTTGGGTTTGCTGCAGCTCCTGCTCCATCTTGTCCTTCTCCTCTCTCAGCATCTTGTTGGTCTCCATCAGGATGCTCATAGTTTCAGTCTTCTTCATCAGCTCATCGTGTTGAGCCAGGGTTTTTGCAGTTACCTGAATCAGATCAATATTCAGCTCTTAGACTTTAACCAGGCTATAGTTACATTATACAACTATGTTATAATGTTCTTGACTTCCTTGCATGTAGCTAAGTGAATATAGGATTATTCCATGGGCAACCACAAAACACCAGAGTTTTTCTTTTATTAACATTTGCCTAAAGACTTTATTAAAGAAAATCCAGTTCTGCTCAAACCTACAGTGATCTAAATTGTTGCTGCAATTGTTAAATAACCACATGATGCTTAAATGAGAACAAAACCCAACCTGCATTCTTTCTCTGGCTGCGCTCAAGCTGTCTTGGACCTCCTTCAGTTCTCGTTCCAGCTGCTCCACTCTCAGACGGTATCGCAAACTCTCTCCTTGGGCAACCTCAAAACGAGACTCTGCGATCTCCTTTTCCCGACGCACAAACCTGCGATTAAGATCAAATAAGGATTTTTGGTGGTGGTTTTGAGCATAAAAGGAAAGTATCAAGATCAATACAGAGCCGCATGGTTGGTCAATCCAATTCTGTTACTTAATTTGGATGGATTTTTTTTCAGTTTATCAGAGAGTACATGAGTTACCTGAGAATCTCAAGGACCTGGTCTTGAGATTTGCCCTCCTCAGTTAAGGAGATGTTCATGGGTCTCTCACTAGCAACACGTTGCAGATTGTCAGCCATCTTCCTGCTCATCGTTTGGATCTGCTCATGCAGGAGAGTGTTCTGTCTCTGTAACTCCTCATAACGGCTCTCCACCTTGGACATCTCCTCCTTAAAGAAAGGCAAATATTAATCAGCCAATCTCAACAAAACAGCAATGAAAAAAAACACTTGGACTACCAGAGCATTTGATGTTTATTAAGCAATCTGCAATAAGAAGCTAAACTGGTGGATTTTATGTGCTGATACACCAAACATGTATCTACATCTACTGGGTTAATATATCCAAAGTCAGAAGAGAACATAGTCCTATCCAATAATTCTGATCTTCAGTCCATCAACATTATCCTGTACAATCATCACAGTCTACCTTGAGGATCTTTTCCTGCTCCTCCCAGGAGACCCTGGCCTCGATTAGCTCAGCACCGACCCTCTGGGATCTCTCCTCCAGCTGGTGCCTGAGCTCGACAGCCTGCAGGGCCTGAGCCTTTGCAGCCTGCAGGGCCTCCACATCTGCTGCATGCAGCATCATCTCCCGCTCATACTTATCTTGTGCTTCAGCCACCAGCTTAGCCTTGAGAACAGAAAAAAAAACATTCAATATGATTTTAGTATTTTAGACCAATGTTATGTCGAGGGTTATCTCAATGAGTGATTCGTATAAACTTCTTACCTGCTCCTGGTTGTCTTGCAAAGCTTGCTGCTTCTGGGTTTCAGAAACTGCCAGTCTCTGCAGCACCTCCTGGTGATCCGCCTGAGCGGTGCTTAGGTTTCTTGTTAGACCATTTATCTAAAAAGATGAGCACAAAAGACAATCAGTGTCAGTCAGTTTTTACCCCTGAAGAATGCATTGAGATATCTGCACCATAGTTATACTGTGGATGCATCTTGGCATGGAGCAGAAGCCTATTGAAAATATTCAGGTATGTATTTGAATATATGTTATTTTTTGGTTGGTTTTGTTTGTGCAGCACTCACTCCCATTTACCTGTATTATTTAACAGTACTGTAGTTTCTGGTGTTATACCTATTTACGCCAGAAGATGGCAGTAGTGGCTGATGAGAAAGAGACTGACTCCCAGACCCTGCAGACACAGCTCAGTTTGCCCATAAGCTGTCTCATACAGTGAAGCCACTGCACACAAAACCTGTTCTATCTGTGTTTACAGGTGGGTTAAGTGCACAAGCATTATATGGGTGAGGGGTTCCCAAACTTCTCCATGCCAAAGCCCCCCAAAGTGAAAATCAGATTAAATGTGTATAAAAACTGGTGTAATAAGATGGGGATTTTATATACCTGTTCCTCTAGAGAGGCCAAAGCTCTCCTTTTCTGCTCTTCCAAGTCTTGCTTCTCTTTTTCTGCTTCCATAATCTTCTCCTCCAGTCTGTGGTGCTGAGCTTCAGCCTCCTTCATACGGGCTTCAATAGAGGTGCGTGCCTGTTCTGTGACCTGAAGAGGTTTGTACACATAAAATATAGTGAACAATACATATGCATATACATATTACATAACTTTACAATTTCAATATGAAGACACTAAAAATAATTTTACCATCTATTTTTTGAATAAAACACCAGCCAATGAAGCTTTAAACAATTCTCCACTTAATAAGGTATTATTTAAGAAAGGTAGTAAAGAAACATAATCTTTTGATTAAATTAACTGAAAGACTTGGAATGTGTTTTAACAGAAGAGGCACTTTTGATTTTGTCAGATATATGGTGTATTACATTCATTATTTTTACCTCCAAAAATATTCTGGTAGAATAAAATATTTACACAGACTTTTTTGTATTTTATGACTATTCTCCCACCTGCTTCTCTTTATCCAGTGACTCCTCAAGGCTCTGGGCCATGGCTCTGTACTGCTCCATGCTTGAAGTGACTGTCCTGAGGCTCTCAGACAGCTCCTCTGCCCGGGTTTCAGCCAGTCTCAGGCGGCCCTGCATGTCCCCTCTGTCCTGATCCAAGCCTGGCAGGCCTGTGAACAGAGGACCAGTGGTATGAGTCAGAGAATAGTATACTTGGTGTGACAAATAGATTGTGGAATAATGAAAAACCATTACATTGTTACAGGTCTGTGTTTAAAACCCACAAACTTGAAAAGGTGACAGACTTTTTTTATTGAGCTCTTTTACTGGGTTTTACTTCATATAAATTGTTGTACAATAGGAGTCAACAATACTTTGCTTAAGTAAAAGTAGGACAACTTCTAATTTGGGTCAAACGTGTAAAAATTGTACAATTAACTTGAGCTGTACTGCACTCCAAAAAATGCAAACAAGCATGTAAATGGTAATTTTGGTGCACCATAATTTCACAGGCAATTGCTTGATTTACAACAAGCAGAGATTACAGGTTACATTTTAGCTTATGATCAGATATTAAGTGTGAGGACTAATGAATGCCTCAGTGCATGTTCAATGCATTGTTTTATTACACGTCTGTCTGTAAGGGTTTGTACCAACCTCTGATGATGGGCGTTGTTGGTAGGCTCAGGCTGTGTCGGGCTTCGCTGCTGCCTTGATGCAGTCTCAGTGTGTTGAGCTCCAACTCGGCCGCATTCAGGAGCTCCTTGGTCTTCTGGTATAAAGTGACCTGTGATTCTAGCTGTCTCTTTGTTTCCATCAACTGGATCTGTGTGTGTGAGAAACGAGTAACATTGAGGGAAACTGTAAGAAAACTCATTTGAGATGCATAACTTATTCGTCACACTAGAGGCTGATGCTATTGTCATGTCTCAGATTACTGAAAGCCTGCATGCAATCCAAATATCACACATTCTCTATGCCAACTTTAATGTAATTCAATGTAAACAGATGTAGTAAGAAGTCCTATTACAGTACTTATGCAACTTAAAAGGTATATTTTCTAAAACTAGTACCCGTCTCCGTTTACCTCCTGGTTTCTTGTGAGCAGGTGCCGCTGTTCCACCTCGTGTTCCAACCGCTTCTGCAACTGGGAGATCTCACGCTCCTGCTTCTCCAGTTGACTGTTAAGGCGCTGACGTGTATCTGTCTCTGAGCGTTCCAGGGTGGCCTAAACAAAGATTGCATGAAAATGTAAAGTTGTGCACATAGTGTTGTGTCATTGAGCAGGAAAACACCCGGTTAGGTTACCTGGATGGTCTGGAGGTTTGTGAGCAGCAGGTTCTGGCTCTGCTGTTGACTTAAGATTGTGTCCTTCTCCTGATTCAGTCTGGATTCCACCAGCTTCAGCATGTCTCTCTCCTTACGTAGACTCTCAGCATGGCCCTAAAAAGGAAGGAGAACAATCAGATCAACCACCACACACCACAGCAAACTTTTCCAACAAACCTAGGAGCACATATGACGGTGAAAAAAAAGATGACCAAACAAACACACCTCAGCCATGGCAAGTTTTTCTTTGGCAGCTCTCAGATCCTCATTCAGGGTATGAATGGTCTGCTCGTGCTTCTGCATTGCAGTGGTCATCTTCTGTCCTTTCTCTCTAAGGGAGGCGATCTCTTTTCGGTAGCCCTCAACATTGTCTTGCAGCATCTCATACCTGACATATTTCAGAAATTCATTTTTATGGTTACTTTATCAAAATAAAAAAAGACATTCACAAAGCGTTTTTATATAGAAATTTAGTTTGATGGGCAGTTACTAGGGAATTATACAATCATTTTAATGTACAGTTGGTGTTTAATAGGAAAAAAAACTAATAAATAACAACAATTTAAGTACAGTGTGTCAGAAGAGCAGAGATGAAATAACCTAATATAAATTTAGATTTATCACATATGTCCTACATAATTTAGTCTGTACCAAATCCTGCTGCTCACACTAACCTCTTAGAGGCAAACTCCAGCTGTGTAGATATCTTTGCATTCTGGGAGCGGAGGTCAGAGAGCTGCTCCTGGAGTTTCTCATTCTGCTCTGTCAGTACCTTGTCATTTTCCACACGTTCCTTCTTGTACATGGTGAAGACTTCCTGCAACTGTAGATCCACACACATTTGACCTTCTTCCAACACCGTGCCAACAATTACTGTATTATCAAAGATATGTTTTACTCACATTAAAATAAATACTAAAAGAAAAAAAAAACATTTTTCCTCATTTTACATGTTCACATGCCTTCCCAGACAGTAATTTGACTCTGAATTCACTTTCACTCTACCCTGCTTTGTTGCTCTGGGTAACTGTAGGGTAAAATATTAACAATCAATTCAATGCACATGTTATTTTGCATTAAAAAAGGGGGAAAAGGCTTATTTTACTGGCCTGTGATAAGGGTAAATACAAGCCACATAATGTAGCCAAACATTGCCATCTACTGGCTGACAAAATAAGCTGTGGTAAGTAAAAAAAAAATGGTTCTTGTGATGGGCAATAATCAGACACCCTTGCTATTCATTGGTTATTCTTGTTTCATCTTCTTAGTATATGTTTTAAATGCATCTATTCTTAAAAAAAAACAGGCCAACAACTACCTTATTCTGCAGTGATTTAGACTTCTGACAGAGGTCAAAACACATCAAAATCATTTGTAGTAAGACTTGACTTTATAATGTTATTTATTGCAGCACTCACCTGTCGCAAAGCTGCCTTGGCCTCCAGTGCTTCAGCAGACTCTGCTGCCATGGCAACAAGTGCAGTGGGTGTTCCTGTGGTAGGTGTGGCTGCAGGTGAACGTCGTGGGGTGGAGGTCATTGAGAAGTCCTCCGGTGGAGTGCCTTAACAACAAATACAGTGCTCAGGGGTTCACAGAAAAATAGACGTACAACATGGCACAACAAAAGAGGTGTCGAAGAGACAGCCGTGATAAAAAAAAATAGAGTCAGTTGGAGATTACTGTGGGTGGTGTTACCTTGCTGAGGGAAGGCGACTCCTGTTGCCTGAGCCAGCAGCACACGGTACATGTCCCTCTGCCTCACAATGGACTCCGTTATCTTCATCTGCTGGCACCGTTGCTCCTTCAGAGCCTCCAGGTCAGCCTGGGCTTTCTCCAAACTTTGTTCCACTTCAACATGCCTGCGACAGCAACATCTTCATTAGCTCAATATGACATTTTCCATTTATTATAATTACAGATTTACAAATGTAACACTATCATACAGTTATGGTTGTTGACAACTTTATTCTCATTAGCTTCATAGAATAATTGCCTTAGTCATATTTTCTTCACATCATAGCCAATGATGAAAAATGAAGCAGCAGTGTTAGGAGAGTGAAGTGATACAGATATCACAATTTGGCCAAAAATATGACTTATGAAATCATGCTAGGAGGCTAACAATATGAATGTACCGGCCTCCATCAATTTGTCATATGAAAAATTACAATTAAGTCAGAATACATTGTTACGTACATGCTGCCAGTGGCCTCCTGCTCCTCTTTCTCTTGGGCGTCACCAAGTTCCCTCAGAGCCACCAGGAGACGTTGATTCTGTTTCTGTAGCTCTTCTACACTTCTGAACGTCACCAGGTGTTGACTGATGACTTCTGATGTGCTACTAACATCAGCCGAGCTCACCTCCTCTTCCAGGAACACATGATTTCCACGGGCCTCTTCCAATTCAATCAGCAGTACACGCACCTAGTATCAAACAGAACGACTTGGGATGTAATTACATTTGGATATCTGTATTCATGATTTCTTACATTATTGAAAATAATATATTTAACATAAGAAAATAAGAAAACGCACCTGCTGAGACATATCTGCCAGCTGCAGTTCATGCCTCTGGTTGTCCCTTTCCAGGACAGAAGAGCGCTTATTGGCCTCATCAGCCTCCTTTTGCAAACGATGCACCTCCTGAAACAAACATGAAAAAATTTATTAATATCAAACGAACAGTACAACCCAAAATGTACACAATTTTCACCAGCACAACATAATTAACAACAGAAAATAAGCATAATCTAATGAATCATCTCAGTGGGCACATTCTCTGTTGCATTATGCACCTTGATAGCTTGCTCCAACTTGGCGGACAGACTTGCTACTGACTTCTGCATACGTTCGTGTTCGTCCCTTTGCCGCTTGAGGATGGGAGCTTTTGCCTCCACTTCCTGCACTATATCATCCAGGTACTTGTTGACTCGCTTGTTTTCCAGTCGCTCCAGCTGAAGCTGCTCCTGGCTCTCCACATAAGCTGTATACAGCTGAATATACAGACAACAATTTATGTCAAAATAACAGAACCAAAGGAAGGCAGCCATCATGAGAATGATACTGATTAAAACATCATGAATTTTAAGTAAACTGAAAATCATACTGTCTCTAGATCACATTGCATCACGTATTAATCCATTTCTGAACTTCACCATTTTCATGAAAATTCTAACAAACCATTTTCAGAGATCAAATTCTACCAAGCGCCAAGCAATTCAGGGACCCAGTTAGTACCTCTGTCAGCTTCATGCCAGGTTTTATTTTGGACACAGCAGCTGCTGTTGGAGACATTGTTGTCATTTGCTCCTCAGTCAACACAGATGTTCCGACAGGACCTGCACATGCAAAGATATTAAGACATAACACACACTGTTATCATTTTATAAAAACACTGAAGACTGTGGTGAAGAATGCAGCTTTTAATGTTTGTGTAACTTTTAAACCAGTGTTATGATGCACAGTGTAACGTTAACAGACCTCTAAGTTTAGAATTTGATAGCAGCTCATTGGCATTGTCCAGCTCTTTCTCCAGGCCCTGGATTCTCTCCTTTAACTCAACAACAGTCTTATCAGTGGCACCATTCATTTCCTGCAACTTCTCTTCAAGGGTCTTGTTGGCTGTACAAAAACAGAAAAAGTAGTAGTTATCAAGCTAAACCCATAAATAGAACTAAATTCAGAACTCAACTCTGAAAAACAATTCAGAGTTTTCAGTCTGTGCAACACTGTCAATTTAACTTCTGTTTAAGTGACAAATATTTCAATCCAGACAGGATCGAAACCACAGACCAGTGTTATTCAGTCACTAAAAACTGTGCAAATGTAAAACCTCCATGTGGGCTTTGCAATGAATGAGTGACATGTGAAAACTATAACTGGGAAGATAGGTGCTGCACAGTCAGATTGGTCGCTGAGGAAGTCATACTTGACTATTCCTCAGCGAGTATTCTTGTACCTTCGCCAGCATCCTTCAGTAGCTTATGCAGCTCCTCCAATGCCTTACTCAACTCCCCACTCGTTGCCTCTGAGTCTTCTGCAGCTCCCTGCAGCAACAGCAACAAAAGGTTAATGCTGGCAAAATAGTATGAATTACGAGGTACAATCTTTTCTGTCATAGGTCTGACATGCATACCTTGTACAAATTGCAAAGTTTAACGTTGGCATTTAGTTCACTTCTAAACTTTTCCTCCATTGTAGCATGTTGTTCCTTGGCCTGGAAAAGAAAAAATGTAGTTATAGTCTCTGGTGATTAAAATTGATACTGAAATGTTGATGATTTCATTCTAGAAAACACATGTACAATACCGCAAGGTGAACACTTCAGAGAAGTTAAAACAAAAACAGCCATCTACCTCTTTTAGTTTCCCAATCATGTCCTCATTCTGTTTCTGAAGCTGCTCATTTGAAGTCTTCAAACTGGCCACTTGCTCTTGGAGTCTGTTCAACTGGAAACCACAAATCAATAAAATCTGTTAACAGATGGCCTCTCCGGAAATGATACCTTTAATTTAGAATTTATTATTGAACAAAAGTAAAATAACACAAGGACAATACTATGTCATCTACAAATTATCCACCACAATTAACCATAGCATGTATAACCATGAGTATGCAAATAACACACCTCATCTTCTTTATTCTCCAGGCTGCATTTCAGCTCCAGAATCTCATTCCCCTTCTGTCGGGAAAGGGACAGCAGCTCTTCACTCTTGGCTTTTAGCTCTTTATTCAGCCAAGATGTCTGGCCATGCAACAACTCTTTCTCCTGCTCCATACGCTTTTCTTTATACTGGAAAAAAATAAAAAATATAGACACCTTTTAACTCATTTTGCTCACAAGTGTAGGTTTTTACAAGGAGAACATAAAAAGAAAAGTATATAATTTGATTTTATTTTGAACAAAAATTGTCTCACTTTAATGCTGACTTCTGCTGTTTCAAGCTCATCCAGCTTCATCTGCAAGGCGATTTTAGAGGTGCCGGCCTCCACCAATTTGTCATTAAGTTGCCTCAAATCATCTAAATGGATGACAGAAATTTTTTTTGTTCAAGTCCACGATATTCAATATGAACAGAATTTTTTTTTTGCATAAACGAATTTCAGAATACCATTTAAGTTCTCCACTTCCAGGGATCGTCTTTCCAATGTTCGCAAAAGCTCTCGCTTTTCTGCTTCCAGGTCCTCTTTAGCTTTTGACAGCAAAGTCTGAAATAAAGATATTAGAACCTTTTATCATAATGAGGGCTGATACAAAACAGGAGCAACTTGTATTGTATTATTTCTGCAGGTGTGACTCAAGCTGATTTTGCTTTGGTTTTTTTTAAAAAAAAAAGAGAGAAGCCAATATGCTAGTTTATTTTCGGCAGGCACTGATTTCCAGATTTAATACAGAATAACAAATGTATACATTGAATAAACTCTTTTTTTTTTTTACATGGATTGATGTAAACATAGAATAAAATTGAACTAAGCAGATCTACCTATGGATTGTACTCATTGTCACAGACACCTGATCCACCTGTTTGGTTTAGTATCAGACATACTTTTGTGCCATTCTGATAAATTTCCTTATCTGAATTCCAGAAGAAATAATAAAGTTGACATGCTTCTTATTCTGTTTGCCTTACCTGCTCTGATGACAACTTCTCCTGGACAGTTTCATATTCCTTGTTCTTTCCACGCACATTTTGCAGCTCCTCCTCTGTCGGCAGATAGGGAGAAAAGGAAAGATCGTTATATAGAAATAGTGTTACTAGTGTCTAGTAAAGCTGAGTCAGGTTAAGGTCATGCACTGTATATTTTGTTAGTTTCTCTTACCAAGCTTGGTGAATTCCTCTTTGAGTTTCAGATGTTCTTGAGTTTTGGACAAAAATTCTTCTTGACACTCAGCGAGCTGTTTCACTTTCTCAAAGAAATGTTGCTCTGTAAGAAGACAACATATGAAACGCTGAGCGGCTGCTGTTGGCTTATTTATTTATTTATAATAGAAACTTTTACTCTTTTTTGCTAAGTTGCCCAATTCATAACCTTGTTCAAACGTTAAGCTAGCTATTAGTTAGCATGACATCTTCGTTAATGTTAACCTACAGTTTTTTGATCACACAGTAGTCTAAATATTCACAGTGTTTGACAGAAATATTTAGCAAAGCTTTTACGTGTGGTTAAAAAGCCTTTGACGGTTAAAATTATTGCAATTTCTCCAATGATAAACGTCTTAATGGTAAGCAAGTCCAAGAGTTTAGCAGCGTGAGCTAACCCCAAATACCAAACAACATCTTACCGCTGTCAACCCTAAATTGCTCCTGTTGTGCTTTCAAAGAGTCAATTTCATACTGCTGATCCGAAAGAATCTTCTCAATTTTGTTTTGAAGGTTCTTGGGTAGTTTTGATATCTCGGAAGGTTCAAACTCCTGCAGCAGGAGTGCCGCCATTTTTCCCACAACACCACCACGAGCCGGCGCAGTTGGCGAATGCGATTTATCGAGTCCTCTGATGCATTGTGGGAAAGGTAGTTCACAGTGGTTTATTTGTTGATCGTCAACCGTGAATGCAAAAATATGATCCAGTGAGTAGAGCTCCATCCTTGGGCTGCAATAAATACGTTTATATGCATATGAGAAAGAAATTCAATATAATAGACCTTCAAATGATCTTTTAATATTGATCACTATCAGATGTTTACGGTTTTATTCAATGTAATTTAGAAAAGTGTAGTTTTGTTGCCATTCATTTAAATACACACAATTACTTTATTGAATTTGCAACGTAGACAGTCCTTGTGTGTTTTTTTTTTTTTTTGAGCACAAGAAACTCCTGATCTCAAAGCCGTATAAATGATAATAGAGTTGGTTGCCCATACTGACATTGAATTGTACACTAGGGGCTAAGCTTTACCACAAGTGTTTTTACGCTTTTTTATAATTAAATAGCCGGAACTGCATTTTTAGTAGATTTCCACCACTATTTTTGGACTAATTCCTTGTAAAGTCAAGTGTAAGTAACATCAGCAGGTGGCGCCAATGCATAACAGACTCAGCAAATATGTGTTTTTGTGACTGTGCAAATTTGCATGTGCATCGTGTTAGTGTGTATGTGACTGCAAGCATCTGTGTGTCACTATGAGGAAGGATGTGATACCTTACCTTAAAGAATGTTTTTTGGGGAAACGTAAGTTGTGCACTCCTGGAAAGTCCAAGGATGAGAAAGCAATCTAAGACATATTCCAGTTATTTTAAGGTCAATAAGGGTCATAAAAAGGAGGTTCATATTCATATCATGATTTACTTATTTAATTTTGGAATTTTCCTGTCATTAAATGTACATGGTTTATTGGCTGCTGACTCCATATATGGTCATAATTGCTCTCATTTTTTCAGTTTTGGTCATCTCCCAAACAGTGACATATGCTCTAGAGGTATTCAGACCCTCCCTAGACCAGTTTTGACAAATAACCTGAGTGATTTACTGGTTCAAGGTAATATTTCTGTGAAACAAAAGACTTTTATTAGACACTAGAGAAGAGCTCCAGGCAGCAGAAATATTTTTGCTTTCTCTGTTGTCACACCTGGATACCAAATGTACAGTAATCTATAGCAACATAACGTGAGTCAGCCTTGTTGGGTTGTCTGCACTTGTCATATTGAAACCAAAGACCGTGGACACCAACACTGTAATCCATAATAGCTGGAGTTGTTGAGGCATGACTCATGATTATATTAAGTGTTTTCTAATTTCAGGTATCATACATCACAGTGATACACAAATGCAGAGGAGGATCCGTCAGCTGTATGAAAGGTTATTTTGATTCATGTACGTCCCTCAATTTCTCAATGTTTATGTCTCTATTCAGTCAAACAATGAATCAGTTTCTCTAACATGGGAAACCCCACTGAGATTAGGCCGAAAATGCAATGTATAGTTCAGTATCATAACATTTAAAGGTCTGTACTGTGCCTCATCCTCATCTAATGCCTCTTATCTCCATCTTCCCTCCATCCATTAGTGACTGACGTTTGTTTTAATGATTAACTGATACTCTGTCATGATGCAGTCGCAGTTTTGTATCTTTTAAACCCAGTCATTAAGAAAGCTGTTTAACATACAGAACGTAAAAGATTTTGTATTTATCAGGTTCAACTGAGTCACAATAACATTTATATTACTTGCTAAGCTTTGAAAATAATGAATCATTTGTTACGCATACTTAATAAAACTGACTTAAAATAGGAAGCATTTCCCTCATTGGTGCATGTTACATTTGTCTGATTCATTGCGTCATCTACTCCGCATCCTCTGTCCATATTTGGAAACCGGAGCCGACCACCTTCTGCCCTGTCATGACATCACTTCTGTGAATTAAGTTTTTATCTGGGTGAACTAGAGCGTAGCAGCTGGGGTATGCACAAGTCCAAACATGACGGACAAAAGTTCCCCAATTAGCGAAGGAGTATAAACAAAGGGTGAAATCAAAACATCAGAAATGGGAGGGTGGTCAGGTGGTCGAAGTGGAGGTAAACAGGAGATAAACAACAATGTGGGAGGAAAAGTATGATGACTAAACCTAACTTCCAGTTGGGTGGTTTATTGAATTATCTGGGTAACTTTTCTGAGCAAAACAAATTGCATCTTTGGTCATGCATCTGTTGTCTCTATAAGGTAAATACGCCCTCTCATTCACTTTGTGAATTATTTGTTGTTTATTCTGAGCTTAGAGATGAGTCATGTTGTTTTAGTGAGTTCCCAGTGGCCTCTGCTGCACCCACTGAACTCTTATCACTATGCTGACTATGCTGTACATACTGTTCTTATGTGGCTGGAGCTCAGAGGTATTTCCTTTTGCAGAGGCAATTGCAGGTGATGTTTAATTTGCAAGCCACCGGTGGCATGCATGCACTGTCTAAAAACTAAAAATAGGATATTTTGTCTACCTGGCTCCCACTCATGCATACAATGCTAGGTCTAGGTCAGCGGTGTGTCTAGGCTGACATGTTTGGGCATCTCAGGATAACCTCTGTCTGCTCTTAAGGCTCTTGTGGGAGCTATCAAAAAAGTTTGATAAATCTTAGACACGCTATTGTGTGAAAGTGTGGTGCTAGAGGCCATAGAAGCCCTGCCAGGTGTGATACTGTGGAAACACAAACACATGTATTTCCTGAGAGAAATATGTGTTAGCGTGTGACAAGCTCTGTTCAGAGTAATTAGGAATGGAGAGCCTGTTTGCAGGCAATATGTCAGGAATTATTGGATTTTACCTCCACAAAACCAGATCAAAGTAAATGCTTTGAAACATGTTTGCAGATGCTTTTCTAAGTAAAGACCTGATATATTGTACACGATCCTGTATTATTCCATTTAACTCTGGACTTTAGACTGTACTACTACTTTCTATGTCTAGACCTAAACAGAGAAGCGCACAGTCAATGACAAACACTATACTTTTAATCCTGTAAGAGGATTGTCCTAATTACCTTAAGATCTCCGCACGATATATCAACCAAAAGCACTCTGCTCTTTCGTTATTCTGTGATCATGTTAAAGTAAAGTACAAATAGTAAAGGTAGGTCAAAGAAGATTTTCAGTGAAGTGTCTCTTTAATTACGTTAAAATCCCACTTATACTTGGAACCGGCAGCCTCGACTTTATGGATGAGCATGTCAAGCAGTTGTTAAGCAGTTACAAAACACATCATGCAACTTCATTTGGTTCACATCATATCAAATTGTGGGTTGGTATTGGAAGTTTTTTCAGTTTTCTCTTTTTCTCTCTAGTCTTAATCGGCTTTTATGTTGTGGTTTTGGCATGCCTGAGGCTGCCAGGGGTCGTGTCTACGTTACAAGACCAACAGAAGTCATTTAACATGTGACAGCCTGCTGCAGCGGGAGGGAATTCAGGTAGGTGCTCTCTGCAGTGGTATGTACAGTATTTTTGTGCTATTTTTGTTCGTCTGAGGTGAGACCTTTGGTAATTATATTAATAGGAATGTGGTCAAAGTCTTTTTTTATGCATTCAAGACTTTATGTTATCTTCTTTTTGCAGTATTTTTTATCAAAGTGCTGCATCTTCGTACAATGCAGGCCGTTGGGGACACAGGGATAAGGACGCTTCCCTGGAGTCTAGACACCGATGAGGGTAAATCATCACTTTTTCCATAACCTTGCCAGAAAATGTGATGATAATCGTGGGTGATATCAGAGTAGCGTTAGTTTTGTAATGCTCAGTTTGTAGAAGGGAATTATATGGAGATTTTTTTGTTTCTTTATCAATCAATCAAAGAGAACAAAAAGGCAAACAAAAATACAGGTTTGAAACAAA
>JAPQRQ010000019.1:6154950-6168135 GCA_037367365.1 Apogon talboti | reverse complement strand
GTTTCAAACCTGTATTTTTGTTTGCCTTTTTGTTCTCTTTGATTGATTGATAAAGACACAAAAAAATCTCCATAGATTTATAGACTGGTCATGAAACAGCAAATGGATTCTAAACACAAAAAAGCAACACGTTATTCTTTATCATGCTCTCTTATGCAGCTTGAACTATTTTTAGCAATATTAGAAGTCATGATAATACTGGATTCTGTGTTGAGTCAAGGATTTGCATCACACTATGTAAACCCAAGCTTCTCATTTTCAGCATTTCCATGACTTTCTCACAGTTTCTCAATATCATATAGTCAGAAACAGACTAACTCCTCAGTGATGATGCTTCACTGATGATTCTAAAATACCAGGGGCTCACAAATGCTTTTTCCAGACACAATATGCACCTCCCACCTCTGGCCCCTGGTAGGAGAGACAGATAACGCTGGACCGGAGAGGAGGATGTGTTTACACAAAATGTTCCCACATCTCAAGTAATTTAACCTCTTGAGTTCTAAAAGGTCCTCAGATCATTTGCTAAAGTTTGGAGAAAAAAAAGTCACACAGAGATCAAGTATATACATGTTTTAATGTTGGATCACATGCAGGATGTAACTCAGTATGAACCTCAGATTTATGAATAAACGCTGTGCATGATTTTTACATTTTACAGTTTTTTAAAAGTACATATTTCATGTAATTTCTTTCTAAAATTACAAAGTAAAACATTTAACAGGATATTTTGAAATTTGTTTGGCTTTTGTGTGAATGGTGGGTAGAACTTTGGTGTTATTCTGGTCATAAATAAAAACATCCTCACCTTACTGAAACCTGTCCCATATTTACAAGCACTGATATCTTTACCAGCTGGATGGAAAACAGTCCTGAAACACTATGAGCTACCGAAGATGTCGATGTTTTCTATTTGTCATAGCTCAAAGGAATTGTCTTTGTAGATCTCTAGCGACGACAGTTTACTCTACGTCGTTCTCTTCTTCGTCCTCCTCCCCGGGCAGCTCTTTCTCCGGCAGCAGACCGTAACTGTTGAGGAAGGCCTCGACATCAGTGGCAAAGAATTCCTCTGTTAAATTTTGTGTGCAGGCCAGGAAGTTTCCGATCAGTTCTCCAGCTTTGTAAACCAGTAGTGTTGGCAAAACCTCATCTGAGAATCGTTCAGCTGCCCCGGAAGCGACGGCGTCGATCCTGCAGAACTTGACGGTAGGATACTCGGCGGCCAGGCAGTCGAGGCAGGTGTTGAGCTGCTCGCAACCTTTAACCCCGTCCTTGTATATGAGGACAACCACCACTGTGCTGTGATGCTCCTTCTCAATGATCTCCAGGAAGGTCTCTCCACTGTCCAGGTCGTGCACGCCTTCAAACTTGGGCCCGATGCTGAGTTTATCGTGCATCTCCTGCATGCAGCGTCTTCTGTATTTCTTAAGACATCCCTCATCCTCCTCCTTAAGCAGCTCATACTCTTGGACACTCATCTGAGAAAAGGATATTAGGGCAACAATTACCAATTCTACTGCCAATAGAATGACAATTTTCTACTTCTATTTCTTTTTCTAAAATATAAAGTAACTCTAAAACGCTCTCAGGCTCAATTATCGCAAACTAATGCAAAAACTAAAAAGCATGGTGAAAAACAGCTTTACTAAGTGTTTCCGAAAGCACGGAAATCTAAATAAAACAATGAGCAACTCGACACAAACTTAAACAATGACTCATGTGAACCAGTAATGAAACATCTTTACACAAATAGCGACCTTTAACACCTGAAAGACCTAAAAGAAAGTATTCAGCTCTTCACAAATGAAAATAAAAGTACAGTTGGGGAAAAACGTTTTGGGACACTCCTTGAAATTTTATAGTCTCAAATATTATCATGAAGTATTTGTAGAGAAAAATTATTTTTGTGTTTCAAAAGGTGTGGCTGCATCAGACAGACACAAACAAATGCAATTTTTTTGTTTATAATTAACAAGGAAAAGAAAACTAAGTTCTTGACAGTTTCAACATGTCATGTCTTGGATGTGTTTCATTATCTGCTTGATGGAACTGAGCATGTGCAGAAGGGAGCATGTGGGTTTGGACAATGGAACAATACTGGGCAGAGTTCAGTGATTTAAGTGTGATTCTTTATGCAATATGTCACAAATGCATGGGGTATCCAAAAACATTTTTACACCACTGTACTTACACACATAAACATAAAATAAAACTGAAGTCAACACCCAAAGTGTAATCCAGATGAACCCAAAAACGGATGAACAACTTAAAGTGGCCCGTCAGCCTTGGTCAGTACCTTGCGGTTCAGGTTTGCTTTGGAATCATCTTTGGGCTTGTGTGGGGAGGACATCTGTCTCAGCAGTTCCCTTTTCGCTGCAGGTAGGTTTTCCTGGTCCATACTTGCCAACTTAAACCTCCTCCAGTCATTGATGACTCCCTTTGGACCTGCAGACAAGCAAGAACCACATGAAGTCAATGGAAAGTAAAGTCATTAACCCCTGTTTAGTGTGAACAAAGAGGGGGAGACAAAGTAAACTGTTTTAGATCTGATCCTGGTCCATCAGGAGTGGCTTGACTGTGGTTTTACTGAGCAGCATCGTCAAACCTTCTCTGTTTAACCCTCAAAAACTTAAACAGTCACCAGCGACATAAATCATCTACTGTTCTGAGATGTTTAATACATTTTGAACCACTGATCCTATCAATCCATGTAAATAATTCAGGTAAAATACAGTTTCTCAGCTTTTCATGGTCATCAAATATGACCCACTTAACACCTACATGTTCCGTAAATTAAATATAGGAAAATACCTGTTTAGAGGATTAAATGATAAATAGTAAGAATTCACTAAGGGAAGGTTTAGACGCTGCCACAGAAATAGTTCTTTAAGGTTTAAACGGTATTAATCACTATTTTTAGCGCAATGTAATATGTTTTACTTGAGATTTAAAGCTTAATGAATAGTTTTTACTGGTAAAATACAACAAGTCCATAAGTATTTGGACAGTGACACAAACTTTGCATTGTTGCCTCTGTACAGAACCACAGTGGATTTGGAATAAAACAATCAAGATCAAGATTAACCATTTACATCCATTTCACATGTACTTCCTCCACTGACCATAGCTTCATGTAAATTATCGGTGTACATTTCATTTGGATATTTAATCTGCTTTTCCAGTTGACTATTTACACCAGTGTTGCATAAGTGAAAGAAGCTTAAAGAAACAGTTAAACTGCCAGAGCTCCAGGTCTGTTCTGTCCATTCTTCTGTGGTTGCCTCCATCGGGGCTGAGAAGGCTCGTCAAACAAGACTAATATGAAAGAAATCTTTGTTGAAAGTAAAAGTACTGCCTCTTAAGTAATGACTGTAATATGTCTGGGATTACCAGAACCTAAAGGCAACCAGGTTATAATGTTAAAACCCCTGTTCTTACTCACCTGTGTGGGTGGCAGTCTCTTCCAGGTCAAGCAAAGACATTTTTGCTTGTTAGCTTCCTACCAGACAAAAAAAATAAAAAAATAAATCAGATCAGTGTAAATGATAGTAGCTACTGATTTTATTGGACAATTCATTTATTTATTGTTTCCATTCACTTGTTAAGCCATGAAATCCAGGTGAATTTGTTCATTTTTATTTGATAAGTGTATAGTTTTAACCTCTAGGCTGTGACAAAAGATGGAAACCAAGCAAGTCCCATGATTTTAATCAAATTAATGCAGTCTAAGAGGATTAGGGTGGTGAAACAGAGCTTGAGTGCTTACGGCAGGCCATGTTTTAAGAATAAATGCAATAAGCAAATGAAGAAAGCAGCAATAAATACAATTTCAATAATAATCAAGATGACAATACACATTTATAAGAGAGAGAGAGAGAGAGAGAGAGAGAGAGAGAGAATGCTAATGGTTTCTGTATTGCTGATAAGATACATGCATTAGATCTATTCTGATTTGTTTACGTATGTCTTAGTGTGTTTCTAATGTCCGTGTTGTCATGTTGGGCTGGTACACAGTGCGATGTTTACAGAGCCTATAAGTCAGTGGATTAAATTCCCTATCCCTCAGATTTCAATTAGCATAGTCGTCCTCCCCGTGTCATGATGTTGATCTGGACTAATGATGTTTGTGTCCACCTCTTTAACCCCTAAATCCACAGGCGGAGATTTCCCATCGTTAGCTTTAACATGACCGAAAGTTACATGTAATAGTTCAAGGTTCACATGTGTGTCTCTGTGATTGTTTATGGTTTATGTAAGGGGCACTGGAGTCTTACATAAAATAAATCATTACATTTTACTGTGAGGAGTAATTTTAGGGTTAGAGTTGCACCAATGCTTTGGTAAGTCTCAATGGAAATTAATATAAATCACTGTAATGTGGAATAATGTGAAATAAAGTTGCCTATTTGTATGTTTGCATGAGGAAGATACACAGTAAACTCTTGTAAACAGCTGATATTTCCAATTGGACACAGACTCATGACTAACCACAAGATAAAGAGCTGTTTGTTCTTGTTATGTGCAACTGTTTTTTACTTTAAAATATATAGAAACTGCAACAGACATTGAGAAATGTTTCCATATGACATTTTATACTGTAAGAAAGTGTAAATTGCAAATTATTTACATGAATATTCAAAATTGTCATCAAAATCAATACGGAATATTTCAAGAATGATTCACAGTGTTGGTAAACGACTCTGTCACCTCAAATTAAACCAAACAAATACAATTTTTACACATTAGCTGATTTACTTATGTTATTAGAGCAACAGAAAAAAATAAAGCAATAAATCAATAATGCAACACGGTTCATCTTACCTTCCAGAGTCGAAATAAAGCCGTCCCTTTGTTAGAAGCTAATCTTGCGCTGATCTACACCCGATCACTTCACTGAGCTATCTGTTGCTGGCTGCTGTGTGCTTTTCATGCATGTGTCTTTGCCAGCCAATGAGCTTGGTCTAATGGAGATTTCAAAAAAGACCCTATAGACCAAACAGAAATAGAGCATAGATCCTAAGAGGATTTCTCTTCAGGAATTAGAGGCTTCTGCTTGATAAAGGCCCGACTACAAACGATGTACAAAGAGAAACGGAGAGAAACAGACAATAAAAAAAAAAAAACACAGGTTTGGGTTAAAATGTTTTTGTGCGTGTGTGTGTCTTTAAACTGAAGCTTAACACCTGATTAAACTGTCAATGAGAGCATCTTTTATTGTCTTAACATCACATTAGGAGTTAACCTAAGCAAAGGCATTATGTCTGAGATGAACTTCCAAATGATGTGATCTGGTCTCTGAGGCTAAGAGCTTCAGACAAAAATTAACACATGATCAGACTCCAAACATGAAACATCTTTAGCTGAGGGCGCTGAATGTCTAGTGATACTTAATCACGAGCCCTTTCATTATTTTCAGCACAATAAACACACTGTACTATTCCTAGCATGGAAGCTAGGATGTTTTTTCCTCAACAAGTAGATAAGAATATAAGTATATAAAGTATGTTGTTGGCAATATAAAACGGTGGCAATACAAAAACATATAAAAAGAGAGATGAGAGGCAGAAGACAGAACTTTTTCCAGTTCCAACACAACACAAGACTGAAGTTAAAGAATGGAAGAGAGGCTGAATGGTGTCCTTATTAACTGTGTAGTCCTGTTTTTTTGTCTTCAGAGTATTTTCATGATCTGCAGCCATAGAGGTTTATACATTGTTGTTTTTTTAAAAAAAATACACTGTTTCCCGTTAAGTTGGAATACATTTTTTTTTACCTCTTCTCATGAAATGATTGTGACAATGTGATTTATTCTTCACAGATAAAGTCGAACTGGGAGTCAGTATGTAATCATTGGTCAAAGGTGATTACTGATGGGAATAAAAACAGGAATGTGTCTGAAAGCAGAATTATTACAACTTTATGGGCAACTTCGCACAAGCCAAAATCATCCTAACTTGATTTATTTATTGTTTGGATTCAGTTATGTAAGATACAGTACATGAGTGCAGGCCCAACGTCTTCAGCAACAGGTGTTCAATTCAATTCAATTCAATTCAATTCAATTCAATTCAATTCAATTCAATTCAATTTTATTTATAGAGCCCAATATCTCAACAAAGGCGCCTCACAGTGCTTTACAGAAATTGTTGAATTGATAAAATTGTTCAATTGATAAATAAATTGTTCATAATGGAGAATTTTCTCAGGTTTCTCCATTCATCAAACCAGTACATTTCAGTCATTATATCTCTACAAACTGCAGTGTGACAACAAAAGAAATCCTTGAGTCACTCCTAATTCTTTTTCTTTCCCTGCAAAGCTCATTGTCAGCTTTCTTTCAGTTGTGTGCTGAATCACTGCAGAACAAACAGGAGGGATAACTGCCCTCCACACCCACACAATATTTTCCCGCACGGACCATGCAGCCGTGTTTGACTTCTGTCCTTCGCCTCTCTGTCTCTGTCCCTGTATTTATTGGCTTAAAGGATTAGTAGACTTTTTTATTCAGGCACACAGCGTATGCATGTCAGGTGGGGAGTCATTATTCTGCGTTCCTTGTTAAGCGTAGGTTACTAAAAATGGAATTCAGTCGATTATTTTGCGCCCATTGATCTAAAAATGTCTGTCAGCAAGAGCTTGTGGCCCAGTATTAACCTATATATTTTAAGACGTTACTTATTGAGGATGACTGTGCACACATACCCGTTAAGTATAAGATAATCGTACGCATTCTAGGAAGAGCAAGGACAAGTAGTTGAGGTACAATATTTCTGCAAAATCAACAGATTTTCAGACATTTTTATCATTTGGGGTGGGACAAAAGACTGTACAGTGCGGCAATATTTACCTTCCGTGTAGAACACAATGCAGAAATGACAATCTTAATTTTTTTGCTTAGTAATTGACACAGATTGCAGTTTTCTTTGCACTGCTATAAATGTTCTCCTGTAATGTGATTTGCTATAATTATGAGTCTGGTAATATACTGAACACATAAGTTTAAGCACATCCCAGATATGACTGAACTCACATGACAGCAACAGTAGCAGTGACTATAAAGTTTATTATCCCAAAGTAATATAGTATTGTCATTGTATCATAAAAAAACACATACACAAACATACAGAGTGCTACAATAATTAATTAATAAAAACAGTAAATACATATTATAAACCCAAACTATTCATAAAACTATTATGGATGAATGAATTAAAGTTATTAAAGTTAAAAACCATAATACATGTAAGAGCCACAACACAAGACCAATAATAAGCAGGACCAAAAGGTCAAAGTTTATTTTAAGTAGGAATAAAAAAAAACAAAAACAAACAATCATTGTTTAAAGGACATATTTTGTAGTTAATCTTTGGTCAGTTGCTTAAAAAGAAATGTATGTTTTATGGATGTTCATTCATGTTCCTTTATATAAGCAGTGTGGTATGATGTATGCATCACAGTCAGACAGATCTTTTCTATTATGTGACTTGATAAAATTGAGACTTTTTTCCCTTAAAGTTATTAAACCGGATCATATTTGTGTTACTGTGCCTTCAGCTCACATGTGGCTTTTTGGGTGTAGTGAAGGAAATCTAGTATAATCAACATTAACCCTTAAAGACCTTGTACGTGGTGAATTACAGGTGAATTTGTCCTCTTTATTTTATCTTTACTAAGTGATTTATCACTATTTATTATATTATTATCCTCTTTATTTTGAATTTTCAGTGAAAACCAGGTATTCTTCTATATTCATTGTACCGGTCATGTAGATGTTCATTAAAACCCAGAGTAAATTCAAAGGCTATTGTATGTGGTTCAGAGAAAACTGAAGAACACGTGACTAAAACCACTGTCATATGTCCAACTACATGGGTTTTACTGATGAATAAATGTTGTAGAAGATAACTCTGAACGTATCTGATGACCATGAAAATGACCATGACAAACTGCATTTATTTACATGCATTTATAGGCTTAATGGTACAAAAGTTACCAAGCATTTTGGATCAGGAGATGGTTTTGGTCCCTGAGGGTTAAAAAACATTATGAGTATTACAAATATGCACTGGGGTGTTATTGTTCTGTGCTCCATTCACAGAGCCTCCGTTACGTGACCACAGATCATTGGATCATCTCTCCGTCTTGGCTGGACATCAACGTGCCTCCAGGTCACCAGGTTTAGACACTAGAGGTCAGCCTTTTGCCTTCACCGTCTGCTTTCACATGCACCTAATACCTACTGTGTCCTTATAATCCTATTTAAATCCAGTTGCACTAATCGTGACCCTTACATGCACCAGTCTACAGTTAACTTTTGACTTAATCTTTAAGTTAATTAAATATACCGTGTTCACATTTTGTTCTCTTTCCCCTGTTTTAATCTTTTTATATTATATTTCATATTGTCAAGTACATGCTTTCTGTTTCTGCTTAGACATGGAGTGCACTTTTCAAGAATGTTTAACACAAAATGAGGGCTGATTGAAAAGAGCATTTCGGGGATAATACACAAAGAAAAGTAAAAGGAAATTGTGAAATAAAAGGGCATACATATTTCCAGTGTAATTCTGACTCACTTGCTCTATTGTGTAAATATTCATTTACGCCTGCCAGCGTGTCCCCTTCATGCCGATAGTACAGTGAGTGACACTGAGGTAAGACCGCCATGGTTACCAGTATAAACCATAAATAATATCTAGCCCAAAAACTGACTGAGAGTCGGAGCAATGACTAAGATATGACCCAGGAAAAATGATAAGGCTGTATAAGTACATGAGTCAGCTCGCTTCTCTGCCAAGTATTTAGGCTGAGAGTGTGATTTCTCTTACAGCTCTATATATGAACCACATGCTCCGTGATCCTTATATCTGGAACTGACGCTTACATCACTTTGCAAAACCACCAGCAATTACAACCACCCACTTCTTTCCATATATACATTGTAAATATTATGGTAAATGCTGATGAGTCACCCAGCTGATGGGGTTCCAGGGTTCCGTTCCAACCACTTAATTATGGTTGTTCAACTTCTTACAAGTCAGAACTTTAATAACAGAGTTATATCCAAACCGAAAGCGCAGACATTTCCCAACAGTCCACTCTTCTTCATGTCCCGCAATATTATTAAACCTCAAACAACTCACAAATTATGACCTACTGCATGTTCTTCCTTTTTGCCTGTCGGTGCCTCTGGTTACTTTAGCTGACTGTTATAAAGGTATTAAATGTCCAATTTCAGACCAACTTGCATCTACTTGCAGAGTGATCTGGTGTGCAGAGATCTGAAACCTTTCAGGCCAATGCAACGCAAGACTTTATATTGTTGTAATAGAAACAACTCATTGTGCCTCCATCCTACTACTTTTTCAGGCTTTTTTTAGGTGAATATAAGTCAGAGAATCCTAAAATATGAATGATAATATATGTATAGTGAGTTACATACTACAGCTGTGGTATAAACATTAAAACTCCATCTATTCCTTGAGCAGTTGTGTTGTTTGGAGGAGTTGGTTTTACCTTTAGTAAACAGAAATAACACTTTCATTTTATTTATCTCATTTATTTGAAAGGGACAGTGCATATTAATGAACAAACAATACGGGACTGTCGTAAATATACCAGATATACTGTATCACATTTTCTAATTTCCATCCATAGTCCCCAGATATAAAAGCACATATAAAACCAACACTGTAGACATAAAAAACATAGACTGTAACAGTAGAATTTACCACAGATATAGCTGATAATAATAGTGCACTTCATAGTAACGTGAACTACAGCTCAAAAATACTGAGAAGAACATGCACAATGTCACACAATGATCTAAAACCAGCCTCTGGCGATTTGATAAAGTAAAACACTGGCGATGACATCAGGAGTCAGTTCACACCGCTGCAACCTTTACACTTAATGTTCCACAATGTGTTCATCTTGTAGCAAATATTTGGTCCGACTGGGCTTTTTACATTCTATAAGTCTAAGGGGAGGAACATTTTATTTAAGTTGAGAGGAACGATAATAAAAAATGGATCAAAAAACTAACTTGCAGCTAATTAGTTTAAGATGAGGTCATGTGTATGACTGAGCCAATGGCATCAGTTCTCCCCCATGGCCCAATGTTCTCCAGATGTTCAGCACAACACATTTATCTGATTTCTGACATATTTAACTCTTAAAAACCCAAACGGCCGCTGGCAACCAACACCATTTACTGATCTAAAATGTTTCATACCTGTTAATTCACTAATCCTGTCAATACATGTAAATAATTGGTGTAAAATACAGTTTGTCATCTTTTCACTGTCATCAGATACGATCCATTTGGACGTTCAGAAGCTCCGTAGTTAGCGTGGAAATGCTGTCATCTCCTACAACATTGATTCAGCAGTAAAACCCATGAAGTTGGATCAATGGCAGTGGATGGAGACACTTGTTTTATATTCATTTATTGATATCTATAGGAAAAATACATGATTTACACTGAAAAATGCAAAATACAGAGGA
This sequence comes from Apogon talboti, assembly GCA_037367365.1. Classification (NCBI taxonomy): domain Eukaryota; kingdom Metazoa; phylum Chordata; class Actinopteri; order Kurtiformes; family Apogonidae; genus Apogon; species Apogon talboti. The sequence goes on along the minus strand of JAPQRQ010000019.1, from coordinate 6,157,629 downwards.
CAATATTATAATAAATGATAATAAATCACTTAAGAAAGGTTAAATAGAGAGAAAAATTCATTTGGGAACTGCCCCAAACGCATCACTAGGTCTTTATGGGTTACGGGGGCTTGTCTGGGGGGTTTGTTTTGGAAGGTATAAAAAGAGACATAAAGTGCATGTGTGATCTGCCTCAAGACAGACGGTAACACTTTAAAAAGTGTCGCTTTTCTCACAAAATGGTTAATATCTTTACTTCAAATCCCACCAGGCGGTATCACAATTCAGATAAGACATTACAGATGATCACAGATTTATTCAGATTGTTATGGTACCAACTGTTTTTAACCTCTGGTCTCCCCTCTGAAGTCCCCACAACTGTTTGGAATGATGCTTATATAAGGTATCTGAGTCTTACAATGGTAACAAAGGACTATTTTGTCAGGCGGAGTCAGCTGGTGGCGACTTGTAAATGTAACTGTTCTAAGTCATATGTTGTGTCATGACAACTTATACAATTTTAATTTCAACTTCTGAACTTTTGCTATATTAACTAGTCTGCACTGTAATTCAGCATTTAAGATCCTTAAAACCATAACTTTTGATGTCACTGCTACCCCTGTTTTAGTTTAGGAACTCTTTGTAATAAGAAGCTTCAATGTGGAACAAAAAAAGCTAAAACTTTAGGAAGCAACGTCATACACACCTGACTTCACTGCCCCTGTGATCCTTCAACACTAATGCATCATGGATACTGAATCACAGGCGTTTCTGTCCCTGTTGTCATTGCCAGTAGCTGTTACTTCTGGATTTTATCATCTTACCACTGACACATTCATTGTTAAATAAAAATATTTTATAAACCTTAAACCCAAATGTGTTTTTCCCTCTATTTTACCATTCTTATAGTGATATTATAGTGATAAATAGTGATTTATCACTATTTATTAGAATATTATCGTCAGTATTTTGCATTTTTTCAGTGAAAATCAGGTATTTTCCTATATTTAATTCACTGATCATAAAAGCTCAGATTAAAGTTGAGGGTTATTATATCAGAAAGAGAAAACTGAAGAAGAAGTATCTTTTTCAGAAAAATATATCATTAACTGAGGATAAAACCAAGTGTCTCCATCCACTGTTTTACTGGTGAATCAATGTTGTAGAAGATGACAGTGTTTCCACGGTAACTACGGAGCCTCTTAACGTCCAAATGGGTCATATCTGATGACCATGAAAAGATGACAAACTGTATTTTACCTGAATTATTTACATGTATTTATGGGATTAGTGGATCAACGGGTATTAAACACTTTAGATCAGTAGGTGTTTGGGTCATTGAGGGTTAAATGAATCATGTCAGTGATACGGATCTGTTTCCATAGTTTCTCTCATATAACATGGGTTGAAAAGGTGAGGTCCTTGTGCTTCATATTTTTCAGGTGACTCAGTCATGTGTACATTCCACACATAAGCCTGTGGTGTTGGTAGTAGCCAAACTGTGTGATAGTTGTTATAAAAGGGAATAGTGAGAGAGCGGAAATCCAGGTGAAACCATGTCAATCTTATCAGACACCAGGTGTGCGGAGCTGGTTGGTTTGGTTCTTGTAGTTTCATTCAATCCAGTGTCAGAGACATAATTACCATAAAGTAGTGTTATTCCTATACCTGTCACAGATTAATGGTAACTGTCAGAGATAATAAAAGAGGAAACCATTGCTATTACTTATGACAACAAACTTCTTAAGTAGCTTATATTTATTTTGGCATTTTAACCCTGACGGATTTACCATAATTAAGATATGATCTCTTTGTAATAGGCTGCTAAGGTAGAATATTCTTATTGCTGGTCCTCTCTGCATTCACTTACTCTCACCAACACACACACCTATCATATTTTGACAACACACACTTTGTGAGTTAGTATCTGGTTTGTAAATGGGAAAATGTGGTTCTGTAATTTTCCTCTATCCAGGCTGTGACCCAGTCTGCGGTTAACTTCTGACATCTTAATCACCTTTATGAGCAAGAATTGAGATTCTTCCAATGTTATGACAGCAGGAGGCTATTACAGAGGGATGAGGGGTTGTCTGAAAGTCCGGCTTTGCTTTATTTGAGTAACAACGGCAGCGTATTCCTGCAGCTCTGACTCAGGCATTTTCACTTCCACTTCACTGAGGTCAGGGAGACAAGTTCCTGCTGCTGCTCCGTGCATGACCAGAGCTTTTTTTCCCCCTGCGTTAACGTCGCACAGACAAACATGACGCTGGAATAGTGTATGATGTGACATTGGTTTTCACGACTGAGTTCAAAAAAAGCACCAAACTGAGAGAGAAATGCAGACGTGCTGGCAGTCTGAAGGCTGTGAAACTGCTTTCATGAACTCCTCAGTCAGCCACACCTACACTTCCCAGCCAGGTGCACAAAGTGGGCAGAGCACCAAAGTCTATGCCTGCATAAATGTTTTTCTCCATATTCCCCCAGCAATGCTCCAGTGCTACTTATTTCCCTGTTAAATTAAGTGCATACACTAGATTAACTGCAGCATCTCCTCTCATCGCTGCAGACTTGGCAAATAAAAGAACATGCAATACGTGAAAAAATAGGACCAAAGGCCCTGTAGTAGGGCTGGGACGACGCGTCGACGTCATCGATGACGTCGACGCAAAAAATACGTCGACGCAAAAACTGCACGTCGAT
>JAPQRQ010000019.1:6120515-6147705 GCA_037367365.1 Apogon talboti | reverse complement strand
ATGGTATGCCATCTCTATTTTGCACAGGTCACAGACCACCGAATCGTTACCTTTAGGTGTAAACTACTCCCATACTTTTAACATCCGATTATGATTTCTTTACTTCTCCCCCGACTCGCTGCTACTCGATGCCGCGGCCGCCGCCATTTTTTGATTCTGAATGCGACGCATCGACGTGCAGTTTTTGCGTCGACGTCGACGCGTCGTCCCAGCCCTACATAGGATTACATATTGTATTACCTCTGCCAATGAGGTTATATAATCTCTCTGTCTTTCAACGGGATTATTATTATCATGCAAAAACTACTGCACCACCTTTCATGTTACTTGGTGGAAAAGTGGGCCAAGGATGAACCGGGCTGAATTGCCTTTCACTTTTTACTCACTGACCCCAAAATGCTAACAGTTATACAAAAAAAAAGTGCACAAAACTGTCACTAACTGAAACAACACACATTTTGTGATTTACATGTGGTTCGTGTAAGTGCATGATGAATGGACTGTTTGCTCTGCTGAAGGTCTGAACTTTCAGGTTTATTGAATTGCATAGAAATACAAATACATAACATTACTTGAGTGAAGGTACTTTGCTTTTTTCCACTACATTAACTACAGTAAGAATAAACTGTGTAATCTCAGATGATCTATGCCAGAGTTCCACAAACCTTTTCATCTTAAGAGCCAAAGGAGAAATTTGGTGTTTTTCCAAGGCCAAACATACAAAAATACATCATGAATTGCCATGACATCTGTATTTTTTACTGACTCTTCCATTATCAAAACAGCTGTGAGTAAATGCACTATTCTGGTTCCACATTAAGAACATGTCTGGGAATTAACACTAACAAGCAGCAGTGGCCGGTGTAAGACCATATGAAACAGTAGTTATGTGTGCAGAGCCAAACCTTTAATGTTTCAGCCAGCTAATAATGCTTTGTAGGACCTTATGCCCAATATCCCCCCCAGCTTCCGCGTTTGTTACCATGGTAACACTACACGACGCTTGTACCAATATGCACATTCTATACATCCACATAACCAGAAGAACGTCCGCTAAAACCAACAAAATCAAACCAACTGTTGGACAAAAGAACACAACTCAAACAACAGGCCCTGAACAATTTGATAAAACCACAGAACAATGAGACAAACTTTGCAGCGCTAACCTAACACTAAACAGATCCAACAGCACAAGTATTATTTCTCTACCAATAAAACCCACTGAACAGACACATACAAAGAAGAAAGTAGCATTATGAAGGACTGATTATGTATTTTGTCTTACCTTTGCTGTTTTCTGATCATAACTTGGTTTAAATGAAATGACGCTCGCTTCTGCTATCAGCCAATCCATTGTTTTGTGTTACATTGAAATGATTCCCACTGGAAACAAATGGCCCACGGCTTAACGGGTTAAAAGTGTTTTATTTGAATGTTTAACTAAAATCTGCCTCCATTTCAGTGTATCAAAAAGTGTAGTAGTGTGTTTTTTTTAAAGAGAAATTAAAACTTGTTACTTGTAGGAATGAAACTCAGAAAATCCACATGAAAAATCCCCATTCTGTCCACTAGACCACATGTCAGCTGTTACATTGCCCCATTTTACCTTCATACATTGTTAAACTAGGCCTTGAGTACAATACAGAGTTGGTGCAGACTAAACAGAGATGTCTTTGGACTGAATAGGACTAACCTTCATTTCCTCTGACATCTGGAGCATTTCTGGAGTCTGAAAGCCAACCCAGTGAAAATCATCCATCGCATAAGGACAAGAACTAAAACAACTAAAACTGTTCTTCTGAAGTTTTCAGAGCCACACACACACACACACACACACACACACACACTCATTTCACCACACAAATCACACACAAATGAACTAAATACAGTAAAAAAAAAAGCACCACCAGTAAATTCTGACATGAACCACAGAAGGAGTGTTAAATCATAATAATATACACTATTTGTTTTCAGAGATGGTTTTGCTAATACTGATATGTTGAAACAGCTAGAAGTGGGGCCCCCTGTGGACCAGATGCCACTGCTCCCAATGTTATGCAGCGACTAAACAAGGACTCGCCCAACATCCTTTTCCACAGTCAAAACACTGCTGCTCTTGTAATTTAACTCCAAAGCTTCCCATTAAAATACCAAGTCATAATGGTATAGCATAATCATAGCATTTTACTCAATTGACAATTCGATAAAAAGTGGTCTGTCACTCGTTCTTGGTCCTGACCTCAACTTTAGCAGATGCAGATCTATATTTAAGGTTGTATAAATTGAAGGGACTCTATGGGTCGGTGCCAAGGCGTCACGTGCAGAAGTGTCCGGCGCCATCTCCCAGTTGACCCCGGTTTCTGCCGCCTGCTCAGTGTCACGTAATCTCAGTTTTGTATCACGGACTCGACGAGGTCTGGATTCGAGGATGTCCAGTGCGGTCAGAAGGAAAACCCACAGCGAAACCATCTGATGTTCTCCCAAAGCAGGGCCCACGTCCTGCTCATGCTCATTACCCCAGACAAAGCCAGATATGTTCCCCGGCTCCATCTCATAGGCCCGGACCTGAGCAAGCCACACATTGGGTGCATAATGGATTAATAATACTCAACCTCAGGCAACTGACAGTGAAGAAAACAAGTAATATGCACACACAATTAGGTCATTTTCATGCTACAATGAATCAAGTCTCTTTGAAAAAGGACGGAGGGGGAACTGTTCATCTGATGCACACGACTTAATTAATGCCATTTCCTTGCTTGTGTGTGTGTTTTGCGATTAAACTCAGTTTGATAAATGTGTGAATGGATGGGAAAATGTAGCTTGTCATTGTCCGTGTTTAGAGGGGGTGCCCTGCACTGACTCACCACTCTGTGCCTCCAGTCACGTCAACATTCCTTCCACCATGTTTGTTTTGGAGAGGGATCCCTGGAACATAGCTCCCAGCCGTCTGTTACGCTGCAAGGTTTCCTGTTACCGCTGTTGGTTTTGGGGCTGGATGCTGTTCTTTACACCTCATATACAGGAAAGCAGACTTTTCTCTCAGTGCAAAAATTCCGGGCAAAGCGCAGCTCAGTCACCGGAAAATTTTAGGGGTCTGCATAATACCCCCAGTCTGACACGATCACTTCATTCTTTACTCAGTTCCTTCATTTTTTCACTCATTTCTTCTTTGATTCATGCAAAGCAGGATGTTTTATGTACTCTAACACCACAAAGTCACATCTCATCACCAAGTATGGTCTTATTTTGCCTCTGGTGCACATAATACAGTTTTCTCCTTTATAGGTCACTCATAGAAATCCTCTGAAATTCTAAATGTTAATCTTACTGTGTTATTGGAGGACGTAACAAGACTTTATTACTTTTGTGAAATTTTTCTAAATTTTTTATTGTCATGTAGAAAATCAAGGTCGATGAAGTTACCATATTTGGTTCCTTCCTTGTAAATGGTGAAAAAAATCAAAAAGCAAAAAGTAAATATAAAAAATACAAGAAAAACACGTTAGGTGAAAGGAACATGTATTTTAGAACATTAGACCAACATCAGTGCTGATCCAGACCTCTGTCCACATCCACATTAACCCTTTGAACATCAGTACTTACATTAGTACCATTACTTCATGGTACCTAACAAAGCAGGTACACTCACTGTTCATGCAGAGGTGGACCTTACAGACCCTGGAGACCACATTGGACCTGAGACTGGGGGACTCACTGTCCTCACTGGAGCTGTTGCTGTCACTGTCTTGTAATGAATGCAGAAGTTACCAAAAATAGTCACTTGAAGGATTAATTAACAGCCATATCTTCAACAAAGGGAATATGACAGTTTCAGTGAGTAATTCCTGCTCTTTTCATTTCTCTCTCACTGCAGCTTATCAGTGACCCAGCAGATCATGCCATGTTACCTCGCAGTATGCAAATCATCAAGTCTGTCAAGTGTGTACAAGTTTTATCTGAAGGGCTGAAAAGTGAGAGCTTCAGCTGCATGGGAGTTATTGCGTACAAGAAGAAAAATGCGAAGAGAAGGTGCAGGTTTAGTAAAAACAAAAACAAAAAAAAGTTGTATGGTCTTTTTTGGATCAAAACTAAAGCTCATTTGGACTCATATGTCTATGTTTCTCCCTCGGTGTGGCCATTTTGCATGTGCATGTTTATGTATGAGCAGTAAAGTTTGTGTTTGCATGTTAATCCTTCACCTTTGAAACAGCTGTAAAGGAAATATTCTCAAGTCAGTGTTAAACGGCTCTTCATTGACCTGAAATGTCACTCCCTCAGCGTGATGAACAGACTACAACGCAGTTTTATCTCCCTTCTTTCGGTTTGTTTGAAATGCTGAGCACATACAAGATGTGGGCAGTGATTCAGACATTGATACGCTATCTACTTCCACAGTTGTGCCTATCTCAAAATTGTGAGGTAGTTTATTCAACTTTCCATTATGTACTTTTCCATTGTAAATAATAAAGGCCTTTATCAGTCTATCAGTTTCAATGGTTAATAAATGTCATTAATTATCGTAATCTGTCACTTTGTTTTGATAAAGCAATGATTGAAGTTGAATTTATAGAAAGCATTAATTCCTATTTATGCTCACTATTCAGAAGAATTAGTTTGACAAACACATTTAATAAAAACAATCAAAATATAAATTCATTTTCTATTTGACCTCTCTTCCTTCAGAAGGGACTTACAGTAATGTTATGTTTTCTAATTCTATTCCTATTATGATTTTATGCATCCTGTGCTCTCTTCTAAATATAATTTTAACACTTTGATCTTTTATTAAGGATTTTATTTTTGTGTCCCCATAATGTTCCTGCTTTTCATGTAAAGCACACTTAATTTCCTATTGTATCCAATTTTGTTCTACACCGTTCCCCATACAGATAGAATAATTTGATTTTCAGACACATTTGTCTTTTAATTCCTATTTATACACATCAATAATCACCTTTGACCAGGTGTAATGATTACATATTAAGTCCCAGTTACACTTTATCCATCAAGACTAAATCACATTGACACAATCATTTCATGAGAAGAAGTAAAAATATTTCATTCCAACTTTATGGACAACGGTGAATAAATAGTTCCATACAAATCCAACAAAACAGGACTGATATTGCTGATAATACATTAGAGTTAATGCAGATGATTGACACACAAGAATCTTTAACGACAAGGTAATGACTTAATGTAAGATCCTGATATAGTTTGTGTGATGTTTTTTACTTTGACCATGAAAGAATCTGTTGAAAGCGGCAGTGCTCACTGTACACAAAGGTCTTTGAGTTTATGGTCATCGGCGCCATTTGGATGTTTTTTTTATGTACTCCATTGCACCTACCCAGGGCTTTAATTACTTATTTCCCTTTGGAGGGAAAATCCCTTTTGCTCCTGGAGCCAATCATTACCGTTTATGAAATAACAACAATGTCAGATGTTTTCTGAAAAATGTTTCCTCATAGGATTTATTAACGTAAAGTCAAACAGACGATAACAGTGACAATAGCCCACAGTCATACTGTTGATTTTACTACAGAAGTACAGACATGCAGTTCTTTTAACAACAGTGCAGCTTAGATGGAAAAGGAATGTCATGAGTCCATTAATGCCACCATTGAATACAGACCAGCAGAAAGAAAGTCAAATCAGTCCTGTCATTCACCACAAATACTACTGCATTAGTGTCCGTTACAAAAGGCTGCAAATCTGTTTGTATTTACAGTCATACAGAGGCGAGGCAGTTACACAAACAGAACGCAAAACATCAAGAGTGTAATGTTTCTAACCATAGAGCTTCAGCTGTAAACTAACGTTCAAGTATCAAATTGTAGCGACTGAGGTCATTACTGTAACAATAACTTACAAAACACATGAAACCTTCCAATAAATAAACACAATTATAGACTTTAAAGTCATCCAATAAAAATATGCACTATTTAGAAAAAGATCCGTCTTATTCATCGTATAAATAGAACAATAAATATGCAAATAAATAAATAAATAAATAGATTTTTTTGTTTTGTTCTGTAAATAACCAAAAGAATACAAAATTAGAGCTCAGTAGTCCTTTCTTTCAAAATGACGGTGGGGTTGAGGTCACCGGAGTGGGACGCGCTGGAGTTGATTATCGTGGACCCCGTCTCTTTAACGTCGGGCACGTGAAACGACGCCAGGGGACAGGGGCCCCGGACGTTATTGCAGACCAGTTTCTGCAGCGAGGCGGTGTTGATGATGTCGAAGCCCGCGCTGCCTCCGAAGGTGCTCTTCTTCCAGTACTCCGGGGAGCAGATGGGGTTTCCCATCAGGCCCTTGAGGGAGAAGGGGGCCCCCATTTCCACCATGGTCTCTCCGAAGATGGAGTTGGGTCTGGGCTTCTCCACCAGCAGACCCGGGTACATCTCAACGGCGTCCACGTGTCCGTACAGCTCCTCCAGGATTGAGGCCATTTCTTTGTCTCCTGAGGAACATAAAGAGTTTTCAGCGTCTCCGTCTGCTTTTTTGGATTATTCCAGCAGTCTAAACACCATCCTTTAGCACCGACGTTTTCAAATGCAGCTCATTGAAAGTAAAAAATGTTTTTCTTTTCTCTTCTCACTTTATCAACACACTGATTTTCACTTCCTCATCTGTCTCAGTTAGTTTCTAATCAGGTTTTGGTGCAGATTTAAGCCCTCTTGTCTGAAGCAGGATGCCTCTCTTGTCTGTTTACATCTTTCTCTCTGTGATGACAATCTGCTTACTCTATCCTAAGATGAAGTGAACATCTGGCTGTTGGAGTCACGGAAATAAATTCCTGACCTCCAAAGCTGTGGGGACAAAAACAGCAAGTGTGCTACTCTACACCCACGACTTTTGAGCGTTACTTTTTAAGATCTGTCGCCAATGGGTGTGTTTTAGAGGCTTGTGTTAAATCCCTTCAATCTGTTCATAACAAAGCTACTATTAATAATTTAGCCAGAGGGACATGATTCCGCCTACAGGAGGTATTTTAAAGTGACGTTCATTTTGTCTCACCTGTCATTTCCTCAAATGAGCTGTAGGGTTTCATGGAGAATCGCTTCCTGTAGGCGTTCAGAGACTGGTAGCGCATTTGTCTGCTGTCTTCAATGGACTTGATGGAGACATACAAAATAGCTCCTGGGACATTTCGGCCACCAGCAACCTGGAAGATAAATGAAGTAGAAGTGAGTTAAACAGCTCTGGGTTAGGGTTAGGGTTAGGGTTAGTTCAGTCCGCTCAGACTGCAGGTCTGAATGCACAATTCAGATTTTTTGGTGAAATCTGATTTTTTTTTGGCGTCCTGGTTCATATCACACATTAAATGCGACTTCTGTCAGTTTTGAGTGTGAACTGAATGTGACCCTGAAGTTTTGCAAAAGAGGTCCTGATGTAATACGTGACCACGCAGACACACACTGTGTTTACCGAAGTAAATATGTTTTTCCCGTGGCTCCTCCTCCTCCTGGGACGCAGAATTGTGACATTTGTCTCATTTCAATGATGTAAAGGTCAGATAAATGCGACCTGGCCGTTCAGACTGAAGTCGCATTGAAAAATATCAGATACGTATCAGATTTAGGACCACATATGGAAGTGTCCCGGGTCAGATTTGTGCTGTTCAGACTGTCTATAACAGATCGGATACAGGTCACATATGGACAGTCAGATTTGGTTCACATCTGCCTGCTGTCTGATGAACGCATCCTAAATGTGGCTGATGGTTCTTACCCGTCCGGCGATCTGCTTGGTAAAGGACTCCACCATGTTACTGATGCCGTGTTCGGTCACTACAGACGTGTTGAAGACAAACTGCTTGTAGCTGTATTCCTTGTCCTCGATGTGGAATGAATCGGGCATCAGTGGGTGCCAGTGGTACAGGGTGTTGAACTCTGACGCGATGCGGTTCTGGTACTGGAACTGTTCCTTGAAGAGCAGCTCAGGGTCAAACTTCAGCTTGAAGTGATAACCACTGAGGTGTTGCACGTAGTCCTCGATCACGATTTTGATAGTTTCTCCTGCAGAAAAAAAATACATTAAAAATACAGTATTAAAGAATGAAGATTTTAAGTCCTCCTTTCTTCTTGACTTTGCAGAGGTTGACACTTCAGTGCTATTTTCACAATTATCTGCTTCGGAAAATCAAAACAGCTAAATAAATAAGATCAGTTAATGTTTGACAATGAAAACACTTCCTCCTACTTCCATTATATTTAGACTTTGCTTAATTATTAAATGGTGAGTACTAAACCTAAACTACAGCCCATAGATAACAGAACATTTCCTCTTTTTAGTAACGAAAAGAAGTGTTTCTCACAGGGCTAAAATAATCCACTGTCTACACAAGGCTGGTTGGTAACTGTTTACCAAAATGTGAAATGCTACTTCTTCTGCTCCAAACTTCCCCATCATCTACTTTGTCTCTTCAGATAAATCTATTATCTCACCGATCAGAATGAGGCGTGTGGTCTGGAAGAGCCTTTCGTCGTCCCAGTAAGGGTGGACCTCCTTCAGCACGTCGCACACCCGGTTGTGTTCCCGGAGCCAGATGGTGGCGTACATCATCAGACCGGGGACCAGACCGAAGGCTTCGTGGCCCACGGCGAAGCGGTGGGAGTTGGGGACGTGGGGAGGGTAGTGCATTTCAGCACCCACGTCCTTCACCGTCGGGGGGTACACCTCTCCGTCCAGGATCTGCAGGGCGATGCAAGAAAAACACTGTGAGACTGGTGTGGCGTGAAGCCTTTGTGCGTCGAAAACATGCCTCCTTTACCGTCTCATACCTGGTATTTCAGCTTCCCATCCTTGAACAGCCTCAGTTTGTTCTGCCTCTCCAGGTTGTCTCCATAAATGTGGCTGAGGTCCACCTGAAAACATAAGCCAACGTCGCTTTAGGTTGGATTTTAACCCCAAACCCAGTCATTCAGTGTGATTTAACACTGATACATGGAGTGGAGCTGGGTCTGATGTACTCACCCCGTGACCTTTAGCCAGAGTGAACGCAGGTCCTTTCTTCAGATCAGATTTGAAGAACTGGTGAGTGAAATGCTGTGCGAAGAATGCAAACATCAGGCTGGTGCCCTGGGGGTCCGGGATGAACTGCCTGCGAACCAGGAGCTTCTCGGCCAACAGCTTAGCGTCAGGCAACTCCTTTTTCCCTGAGGAGTGAACGAACAAACAGTGAATACAGACCAGCGGTGATCAGTTACAGTTCACATTAGAGGTGTTGATGGAACTGTACTGGACTCATTTATGACCGAGTTGTACAGTTCAACAGGTTCTTCTGTATCCTCCAGTTAAGCAGCTAATTTTATTTTAAGTGAGCATTTCCTCTGATGTAATGAGATGGAGCCGCTCTTGCTAATCACGTAAGAATCTCAGAAAACTGGTTTTGGAGAGAGAGAGAGTGTGCACTCACCTACTACTCCCATAGGTGTTGGGCAATCCTCTGGCACAGGAGGGAGGGTGCGAGTGTAGTAGGACAGGTTGGAATAGGCTTCCCAACTTTTGTAGCCATAATCTGCATTATAAGTTGGAGGACTGTCAATCATGTGGGATCGAGCTAGAGGAGAAAAAAAAAACACAAGAGAGAAAGTTAATGTTTGGTTCTTATGCTTTTCTAACATGCTCTACAAATTATTTAATGTGTTTATGAAGGGGTTTTTAATTTAGCTTCCCATTTTGCCTTCAGCTAGACAGACTTACATGTTAGCACATATTTCATGATTCTATCCCTGAGGTATGAGATGCTGTTGATGATGTTCCAGAAGCCCTTGAAGTGGGTGAGAATGTAGTGGACGGTGTTGGGTGATGGCTTCAGGGTGATCTTCAACCAAGTGAAGAATTCCGCTGTAAAAGGTGAAGAAAAGAAAAAAGTGAGTTACTCAAAAAAAAAAAAAACCCGCAATGATTACATGTTCATTTGTATTGAATGATGTGGTGTACAGGCTGTACTTACGTGTTGTGCAGTTCTGTCCATAAAACCCTGTGCGTGTGCAGTCACATTCGTAGTTTTCTGCTCCGAGCGCAGTGCAAACGCCCCTGTTCTGGCACGGCTCTGAGCAGCATGGGTTACCTAAAACAGACAGGTGGTTCATTGGATTTAGATGCCAATGTAAATTCGTTATAAAAATCTGATTAAGATTTTATAACAGACTATCCATGTCAGGCTGTGCGTAAAGACGCTATGGCACTACATTTACTATAATAAATACTCCATAATGTTATATATAATATAATTACAGTAAATCCAGATTTAGTTCAGAGATATGGGCATAACTTAAAAATAATAATTTTCCTCTGCTTACCCCCTTCGCAGACAAGAAAACCCAGCGCCAAAAGTAAAAACGCAGCTGTGAGTGTGTTCATGCTCCAAAGACTTGTTCGTCTGATCTTCCTTGCTTTCTGCCTCTGTTTGCGCTCTTTTCTCCTCTCTTCCGCAGTGTGTCTTGCTCTGAGGCGGAAAGCTCAATGTGGAGAACCGGCGTTGGAGCAACTTTATATTCTGCACAGGTGACGTCATGCGGCCATCGCGGAACCCCATGTATGAATAGACACACACACACACACACGCGCACACACACACACACACACACGCACACACACAGTACATGCATTCACTGATCCACCAAAGACCCGGTGAGGAAACTTTTTTTTTTTTTACACAATCCACACAAACACAAAGCATTTCTTCTTTTGTATTTTGGATGACGGAATCAGGTTTACCGTTGCCTTTACCGGGATCGGGAAGCTGTTTACGCTCCCTTCTTCCAAATAAAAACGAACACAAACAATTCATCATATCATTTGAAGAGAAAGAAAAGTCTCCAAATAACCAGAATTATTTTAACTGTCATATATGCTGCATACAATAAAATAAAAAATATTAAAATATAAATAGCACCGTTAAATATAGAGTTAAATGTCAAATATAGGACTCTATTAACCCATTTATTTTTCTTTTCTATAGCCCTTTAAAAGTTTTAAATGAAGTCTTTTTTTACAAGATAAATGTTACCAATGCATATTGAATAAGCTTAAAGTTACCTTAAATATGACTATCTCCATGGATTTATGAGGTTATCAAGATAACACCATAGAGGAACATTATTTATGTGTTGCCTATATTTTAGATTCATACTTTAATTGTTTTACTGAACTGTCATTTATTTACTTTATTTTTGTTTTTGCCACCACTAAATACCTACGTTCTAAAGTTTCTACTGTAATCTTTTTTTTTTTACCACAGTTATCTCCTTTATTGCAAATGTTCTATTGAAAAGGCGTTTACTTCAATATATTCCGAGATCAAAATAATAATAATAATAATAATAATAATAATAATAATAATAATAATGATACCATAAGGGAAAAATCATCTATTGTTTTTTGAAAGCGGGTTTTTAATATTTTTTTCTCTAAGATCAGGTAATAAAATCACTGTTTTCAGAAAGTCACGTCTTTATCTTTTTTTTAATTTGAGTGTTTTATCTAAAAAGGACGTAGGGAGCAAATACGGAACTCAGAAGATTTTAATATTCAATAAAAATTTGTGGAAAAACACTGGACTCCAGGGCTTCTCCTGACTAATGTGTTCAATTATTTATCGACGTCACTTATTTTTCATCTCATCTGTTGACTGGTGAATTGTGCTATCAACCATGTGTCACTTATTAGGAACTTTCACGTCTTCGTTTCATGCGTGGCCACAGTTTTCGCCCTCTACTGGACGCTTTTACGCACGGACGGGGGTGCGCATTGGGGAGCGGACATCTGGAGTTTTACCGCTGAGTCCATGTCTGACTCTTCTTGGGAAGTTTTAGTTTGTCATTCCTGCACATCTAGTTTGTTTAACCGATCAACAGTTGCGGTAATCTTCGACGGGGTGGGTTAAAGTTGTCGTTAACTTGTGCGTGTTGACTGCCGGGTGTGCGTACTGGTAGCACCTCCTCCACCTTCAATCCTGCAGCGGTGGTATGATGTTCTCGACCAGCATGACACATATTTTCAGGATTTCTGAGTTGATAGCTGTCCCCTGTAAAGGTAAGATGTCCTCTCTTTCCCTATTTGGTTTACTTGAATGTTTTAATCGGCAACATTGTCAACGTGTGGACGGTGAGTTGAGCTGTTGAGTTTAACCAGCTTCTTTTACAGTTTTTACGCAACGCACAGGACGAGGAAACTGCAAGATACGCGTTTTTTTAACACGAGTTAAAGATCATTCTGACTGGAGTGACTGAGTTAAGCACGAAATACAGCAGATTTGCGTTAACGAATGCAATTAAATCAGAATAATCTATTATAAACCCTGACTTCCAGCGCCATTGTGTTCTGCATTATACTTCATCACCTCACTGAAACTTCCACTCGTTTACAGCTTTTACTATTGAATAATCTACTGCATGTTACACACTTACTGTATCTGCTCAGGCCTCACCAGACCTGTCCTTATTCTGCTCAGCCAATAAGAAGGAGGAAAAACCTGTTTAAAGCAGAGCCCCAGCATATCTTATAAGGTAACTTTTATCTAACTTGAGAAGAACGCATTGGCTAATGGAAGTGTCTTTAAAGCCTCAGTAAGGACTGTTACAGGATGCTCTTAAAAGGCATAACTGCTGCAGCTGTTTTGCATCTCCTCGGTTTGCTGTGTGTCTCTTTCACATTTTGCGCCCTCACTATGAAAATTTTGCGCGCACGCACGCACGCACAGCCTCGGTGCTGCGTTGGCACAGACGGAGTGCTGAGCAGGCTCTCATTTAAAGTGCAGAACAATGACGGAGCGAACTGGCATCCTCCAAAAGTTGGACCACTGATGCAAACTACGTGACGGGTCCAGACTCTCTACGTGCTCCGAGTCCCCTCAGTAATAATACGCTTTGATGAGCAGCTAAGAAAAGGATTGGTGACCTTGATACGCTATCACCAGAACGCACACTCACACACACGCACATGCACATGCAAATGTCCTATTACCATACTGTATGTGTGTTCAGCCTTCATAAATAAAAATAGATGTTACTAAATATAATGTCACCACACCCAGATGCATCACAGCTCCTGTTTTCTGCTGCTGCACTTTGAGCCATCTGACATCAAATATGTACCTTTTTTTTTTTTGCTCCCATCTTTCTCTGCTTCATATGTATTCTCTTATCAGTCCTGTAAAACCTATCAGGGGTTTGTGGCTCTGCACACTTCCCCTGGGCTCTGCCAACAAGCAGATGTTCTCACTGATATCGGTGAAGCCACTTGGACTTTTCAAGAGCACATCTCTTTTTAATGATTAAAGGAAAAAGCCTTTGAAGTCTTTGGAACCTCCAAAAGTTGCAGAAAGTTACTTTTCTAAAAGTAAAAATGATAATGCATCACATATGACACCGGGCTGAGGTGTGTGTGCGTTTTCAGCCAGTTGTCTTTAAACTGTGTGTTTTTGAAGATGTGGAACTGATTTGTTTGATGTTTCAGGCTCTAAACGCTGTAGTTCTTGACCTCCTGAGATTAAGGCACATTTGAGGAAGGCCATCGTCAGAACACTCCTCATACTTCACTATGGCATCGAATATAATCGTAAGTATTGGGTTACAATTCTCTTGGGAAGTAGAAATATAGGAGTAGATATTTTTGTGGTTCCATTTGAGGCTAAAATCACATTGTAACACACTTGTATTTTTTTATTGTTCTTCCTGTGACCACCTCTTATTACTCCGTATACGCAAACCCTGCACATTCACACATCTCAGCACCAAGGCCAGCTTTGTTATCGCTGCATGAGATAACAGTTATCATATTTGTTTCCCAGCTCTGCTGTGCTACAACTTTTGCAGTGTGTTACATAATATGTCTTTGTTTTACAAACTTGCAAGTTGTAACTTAAAGCTCCTTGTCTCGCTCATGACAGTAAAACTGCAGTGAATTGTTTATTGACAGCTACTCAAAATGTAGAATATCATCACTCTTATATCTATGATGAACGTCTTTGTCATATTTAACTGTCTGGTGCATATCATACACACATCTACATTTTGCAAATAAAATGTTGCAAAAACTCTAAGCTGATATCATTGACAAAATCTTACAAGTCTTATTACTAATTTGTAATCCTTCTGATGTTCCTGTCCAACCTGTGGAATAAAACTAAACTATCTGAATGTTGTATTGCAGGTAGAACATCAGATTTCTCACAAATTCACGGTGACGGTGGTCCGAGCCGAGAGCGTCACCAAAGGAGCCCTGGGAGACCTGTGTGAGTCTCTGCACCACTGTTACATTCTAACATGTAGCACTGTACCTGCACATAGTTGGTTCTCATTGTTTCAGGGGTGTCCATAAACAGTGGAGATAAAGAGCAATACAAAGCCAGTGATTGATACAGAGGACGTTGTCACTTAGACTTCCTGCTCCACAAAATTAATCCAGGGAAGAAGACACAAATAAAAAATGAATACATGTATAGAACACATTGCTTTGTAATATTCAGATCAGGAGATAAATATGTCTCATATGTATAAAAAAAGGGTCTGTTTACATGTGTTATTACAAAAAAATTATGAACACATTTTTTTCCAAGAATAAGTACAGAGACAGAAAGTAAGAAAAATAGAGAACAGGTGAAGTGTGAAGTTGGATTAAGACAAAAGGTAAATATGATCCTGTATTTATTATGGGTAATTATTTGGTGGATTAATCATTAAAAAGTTGTGTAAGGGAGTTGATTGTAAATAATGAACCTAATGAATAGAAAAGCAAGACAAAAAAATAGAGTCAATAAAAGAGGTTTGTTGTTTTTCCAGTGTTGAAGTGATCATACATATTTGTTTCTCATTCTGTTTTTGTCGTAAATAATGAGAAAATACAAGAAACATGTGCACAGCCTTAAAAGACACGCAAAAAACTAAACTGAATGTGTTCTAAAGGTTAAAAGTCGGTATTTAGTGTGACCTCTGACCCCATGACAAGAAGCAGCACAAACAATTACAAACATCTGACGTGTTGAATGAAAGCTGGAATAAAACATCAGAAAATTAATGCCATAAATCTCATATTGTCTGAACAAAAGGGTTAAAAACATGTCCATTGTAAATGGAGGTCACACTAAATACGACCACTTTAGTTTTTTTTCCTGACCCTTTTGTTTTTACTGTTGTACATACTTCACATATATCCACACTGGGTCTTAAATACATAGACTGACAAATGCATACGATCTAATGTTGGCCTCGGACTTTTGCACAGCACTGTAAAGTATTTAAATGGATAAAAACAGGGACAACTATTAGTAGAATATAGTAAAACTGAAAAACTGAATTACCCTGGGGACACACATGATGCAGTCCTGATGCTGTTCTATGTTGCATGTCTACAGTTAAGTAAAACTAGATTTTACAGCATCAGTGAAAACAGGTGATACATAAAATCATTTTAGTGAGTATTATGGGTGCCCGTATAAGATTCTATTGCAGTGATGTATGGAAGTAAAAGACCAATTTACCAAGACAGCAGAATGTTTATTATATTTTACCAGCTGTACTTTGGTCTGAAATGAGGCTCATTACTGATTATTTCTGTCATTGCTTAACATGACAGTTAATTTGTTTTTTTACTCTGTGAATTGTTGCATCTATAAAATATCAGGAAATAGTGAAAACATGTTTCTTAAATCTCAAGCAGTCATCCTTTAATGTCTAGTTTAGTTCACAACCTATTTTTTGTGCACGTGTGCGTAGTGGACACCCCCGACCCGTACGTGGAGCTGTTCATTCCCACCGCTCCGGAGAGCAGGAAGAGAACCAAGCACATAGACAACGACATCAACCCCAAATGGAACGAGACCTTCCACTTCATTTTAGATCCCAACCAGCAGAACGTCCTTGAGGTTTGACGGGCTTTTGTGTATTTTTTTTTGTTTTTTATCGACATAGGTTACCAACCCTGAAGAGCAGCAGAGTTTAAACCTCCATAAATACAGTTGTGTTCAGCCTGATTTCATATATATGATATTCCTATAGAAGATACTCCAGATTGACTCATGTTGTTAATATGGAGTCCTTTAAAGGGGAAGGCTGTTCATATTGGCTGTCCAAGTTTTAACTTTATATTGATGTTATTTATTCCACACAGCTAACGCTAATGGACGCCAATTATGTGATGGATGAGACGCTTGGGACGGCGTCCTACGACATCACCCAGCTCAGTGTAGGCCAGACGAAGATGGAGACGTTCCTCATTGGCAAAGTAAGACCTTTAACCCAGCAGGTTCACCGACACCAATAGATCATTCTACGTTTACAGCTTATGGGGGAAAGCATTGTTAAAATCTGGTGAAGTAGCACATGTTAAGTTGCTGTTAAAATGATAATGTTCACAAAAAAAAGCACATGACACATTGAAGGAAGAATTGGAACAATAAAAATGCTAAACTCCACTGATGTTTGCAATGGAAAATTAACCTCAGTGATGAATTCTAAATTCCAAAATCCTGTTTGGATTAAACTTTATTCTTGTTTTTGTTTTACATGAACTTAAAAACCACAGCCAAATGAATCTGTGTTGTTCAGTAACTAAATATTTGATTGTTTTGACAGGCAACCAAAGTCTACTTAGAGATGTTCTTGGAGATCTGGTAGGTATTTCCTTAAAAATATTTAATTACTCGATATTTTAGCACTATTTCTGTTGTTAACCGGGAGTCCACTGAAGCCATCTGCAGTATAAAGTCACAGGTTGAAGACTTCACAGGAATTCACCTGCAGCTGTACAGAAATAGATCGTTAAGTATTATGACGCAGTGATGCAGTGTGAGCTCATATAGAGTCAGGTTACATCTGCATTTCCATAGCATCACCGCACAGGGTTTCGTAGGAGTATTGTACATGCCGCACATATTTAAAAGATCTGTAATAATGGAAATCTGAGAAGTAAAAGAATGAAAAAGGTGGCGCCTGTATGTTGATGTCTGCTTGACACTAAAACGCCCCAAGGCTCCACTTATCTTAACTAAAGATCAGTTTTAGCATCATCAGAAGTGTTACATACACACTGAGGTATTATCTCCTTTTTCTGCCTCTCAGCAGAAAAAAAACAAAAAAACAAACAAATGACATGGTGTTTTTTGTTTGTGCAGCACTAACCTAGACCTGCGCTTCAGCCTGGCCCTGTGCGACAAGGAGAAGCAGTTCAGACAGACTCGTAGGGAACGGGTGAGGGATGGCATCAAGAACCTGCTGGAGGACGAGAAGCCCCAGTTCCTCCCCAGCTCTGCAGAGGAGGTGGGAACAAAGACACAAACAAACAAAAACAAAATAGGACCAATGTCCCTGTAACTCACCGGCATGTTCTGTCAAGAATCAGTTAGTTGAATGTGTGAGGTTGACCGCCTTCAAAACACCAGTTCACAAACCAATGGTTTCGTCACTGTTCCTTCATCCACTAATTATATTCAGTCTATGTCTGCAATCTGTAATATCTACACTTTCTGTTTTTACTTTAATTGAGAGAAGTTACAGAATATGCATTTAACATGACTATTATAGTAAAACTAAACTTTCTTTTCAGGAGATATTTTCTGTAAAAAATCAAATCACATCATGCACTTGACTTCATATTAATCTTCTGTACAGTTTTTGCAAATGGGATGAAATAGTGCAGTGTTTCTAGTCACTACATGCATTATTCAGATTATTAAAGATTCAGACCAGGGACTGAGATAAAGCTTGTAAACTCTGTACTCGTACTTATTCAAAAACTGTTGTGCTGATATTATACGGTCAATAGGAATAAAGCATGGTTCGTGGCTGTCGTTCTAAGTGACGCTACAGTCGTTCCAAAATGTGCATGGTTTTATTTACTTTGACAACGCAGCCAAACTTCCTGTAGACTTGCCGACTTTTTATTTGTAGGGAAGCGTTCCCACTTGAGTCTCGTTTCATATCAACACTGAACTGGGACTGAACCTTGAAGTGAACTGTGCAAAACTCCAATTCTGAGTTGGGTTTCGTTTTCTGGCTCGGTGTGGTTTGGCCAGATGCCCTTGAGGCTGGCTCTCATCTCCAACCAGGCCTGCGCTTGTCTTCAACATGCAGCGGAAGCTCCAGTCAAAAGAGATAACCAGCCACTGCCAAACCACGTCCTGGTACCTCGCAGTGCAAAGTGCCTTCTGTTGAATGAAACAGATCAGAGGAAGCGCCATTGTGTAAGCATTATTGCAAAATAGATGAAAATTTGAAGACACAAATACAGAAAAATGTTGCAAAGGCATGACGCAACTGGCATCTCACTTGTAGGGGCATAGAAGGAAGTGACTCAAGGAGGGCACAAGAATGGAATTGAGTGAATGTAAGACTCATACATTACACAGTGGAGTGTGTAATTATGTGATTAAGCTTTTGTCGTTTGTCACTTTGTGTGTGTGTGTGTGTGTGTGTGTGGGTGTGTGTGTGCGTTACAGGTACCAGTGATAGCCATAGCAGGCTCAGGAGGAGGTTTCCGAGCCATGGTCGGTTTCTCTGGGGTGATGAAGGCTCTTATTGAGTCTGGGGTCCTGGACTGTGCCACATATGTCGCCGGCCTCTCCGGATCCACATGGTCAGTGGTTTAATAACGTAACAACAGAGGCACAGCCTGCTTTGAATGTGCCTGTAACTCATCTGTCATTAGACTGATTTGTTTTCACATTTACCCTTTAACAGCTACCAAACTGTAGGGTTTCATATAAGTGATGTTTAACTTCCTAAGACCCAGGGGAGCCACAGGTTTTTGAGTTTTGCCTTTTTTTAAATTAAATAATTGCTTAAATTGGAAACGTCATGATGCAACAGTTTTTTCAGATGCATTCTTAACATTTTTTAGGTAATGTCATTTGCAATGGACAGTTTTGGGGGTTTTTTTGTATAAAGGGTCTTAGGAGGTTAAAATGATGCACTTTAGGATGCAGTTTAAACACAGAAACTAACAACAGATCCACATCTCCAGCAGCACGTGTCATATAGAGCAACTTTATTTCACTCTAAATTTATACCAACATGTTTTGGCTTGTGGCCTTTGTTAGGGTCATGAGGAAAAACATCACCAGCGGTAATTAAATAAGTTAAGAAACATGGAAAAAAAACTTTAATAACTGAAAGGAAACAACCAATCCTGTCCATTGACACATTGATTAGTGTTACTGTAAGGCTCCAGGCCAGTCATTGTACCATGTTAGCAAAGAGGAAGGAGTGGATGTTTAAAGAGGTTCTATGTAGTACTGATATTCCAAACTTTCAACATCAAGGGGGAAGTCATGTACCAAAACACACTTAAGACCAAAACTACCAATGAATCAACACTATGTATCCACAGACTGTATCAGTCACCGAATAAAGCATAAAGCTCATTGTTTACACACATCTGTATTATGGTATCATCAAGTCTTCTTTTCAAACTAAAATTCATAGATGCTTATTTTCACAATTGGTCAAAAATAACTGTGTCTTATAATCTTCACATGCTGCATCAGCTGATAGTTTACATTATAGCTCTGTTTTTAGACTGAAAACAGCCACAGTTAAACCACAAATTAATGTAGTTTATATCTCTACAGTTCAATACATCAACATCTTGGGCAGAACTTCACAGCTCTTTATTCTAAACACTAATGATCATTTTAGGGTCATTATTCTAATATTTAAAAGTAGAAACACTACACATTGCCTCTTTAAACTTAACAGAACTAGACGAGGGATCAGGGGCACAAAACAAAACAAAACAAAAAAAAGAATTTCGAAATGCACAACTTCCTTCTGCAGCTCTTTACTCTCGATGCAAATCATGATAAGAGTGGAGATGGAGTTATCTAAAGCCAACAACCAACCAGCTCACAGCACAAGAACCAGAATTACATGTTCTATTTCATACCTAAGCAAAAAACGGTTGATTTTTAAAAGTACCTTCCTTCCTCCATACGTCATAATTAAAACTGGATCGACTCTTTATCCAGAGTTGCGTGTTTATTCCCTACCGTTAGTTATCACCATCACACCTGAACATATAAGATTGACCCTCCAGCACTGAAATGCTTTAGAAGTTTTTGGAAGTTTGACAATGCCCTGAAGTTCTTCTTCTGACCTGATTCACGGAGAAAAAAAAAGTCACTGAACCTAAATTGGACACAATTAAATTGGACTTAACATGCCTAAAACACACCACTGTGCAACTGCTTTTGTTCTATTAGTGCGTAGGTGGCTAACAGTTTGTGTGTGTGTGTGTGTGTGTGTGTGTTACTGCTGTAAAATCTGATTCATGCGTGTCTTCTTGTACTCTACATACATATATGTGTCATTATAACTTCCAACAAAGGCTTCTATATAAGGTAAACTTGTACAATCTGTCCTCAACATTTAAGCATATTTGCAGTGATAAGCAGGTTCCAATCATCACATCACAGACACTGGACTTAAATACATAAGAACCTCATATAAAACAGGCCTGAGTGTTCAGCTTTAACTGTTACAGTCCCAGTGTGAATCCGTCTGTTTCCGTCGTGGGCTAGTGTTCGCACCCTTTCAAGCCTGCCGTCCTTAAGTATTCCGCCTTATACTCTTTCTTTGCCTGACCTCTTTTTCTTCTAAAGACACGTCTCTTTTAAGCGTCCTCTTTGTTGTCACTGTGGCATTGTTTTGCCCGCTCTTTCACTCTGAACTTTCTGCAGTGTTGCTTTCTCTCCTTCCTCTGCTGGTATGACGCCGTCATTACGGGAGCGCCTCATGTTCGTTGCGTGACCTTTCTGGTTTTAACCCGCTAATTAATACAGCTCTTCAAGCGCAGATGTCTTTGTTAAGTAGCAGAATTATCCCATTTATCCCCGTATTATACTGAGTCATTTGACTTTTCTTCACTTTCGTTGACTCCTGTAGGTACATGTCCACTCTGTACTCACACCCTGACTTTCCAAATAAAGGCCCAGAGGAAATCAACCAGGAGTTGATGCATAGAGTGAGCAGTAACCCGCTGAGGCTGCTGCTTCCCCAACATATCACCAGTTACATCCAGGCCCTGTGGAACAAAAAGGCCACAGGACAGCCCGTCACCTTCACCGACATCTTCGGTATGCTCATAGGTGAAACACTTATACCCACGGTAAGACGGACAGCAGTGGTTTTTATTTGACTCATTCTTTTTCCATCTCATCGATATGTCTAGCCTCTTTCTGTTCTCTTTTATTTTTACGTTTGTATCCTTCAACTATATTTTTGGAACATAAAAATCACCATCCATCACGCAGAGTATTGCATGAACGTGTCCTGTGTGTGTTACCATTACATGTGAGAGAGTAAATGAAAGAGTGTGTGTTTTCTGCAGAGGATGGACATCCGACTGAGCGACATTCAGGAGAAAATAAACCAGGCCCAGAGTCCGATGCCTCTTTTCACCTGTCTGCATGTCAAACCTGATGTCTCCGAGCTCATGTTTGCAGGTAAATATGTCTATTATTGTTAGCATCTGCACGTTCTTTACTCTGAAGTTTAATATTGCTCGCACTTTATACCCCGTACGAAACTGTTTTGCATATATGACAAGCGACTAGAGGCGATGAGACGAGCTTGGACACATGCAAAGTAACCAAGCGGGACTAATTTCCTTATAATGCCACTCTTCTACCACAGAGAGGATGTGATGAGCTGTTGTCTAATGACAGCTGTGTGGTGGACGATAGCGACCGCTTTATATCGAGGAACTGAAGTGTTGTCATAGTGGACTCTGGGTTCATCCTATATGTACTTCCTCTATTCTAATGCCTCTATTTCCCTTTACAAACTACACTTTTTGCAGCCTTAAGAACATCATTGAATATAAATATGTGAGTTGAGTTTGTAGTTCTGGCTGGATTAAGGAAAAAAAAATCTTCTATATTATCTAAAACTGTCTATAATAATTTTATGAAGTAGATTTTCTTTGGTGACAACACAAACTTCTCTTAATAAAGCCATTATTTACATCCTCAGTCATGAAATAACATTAAATGTCTATAAAAACATCCACAAATCATGTATAAATGACTAATTCTGCTTTGTGTCATGTTAACTTTGTATATTCATACATTTTAAAGACACATATAGTGAATCCTCCACCATATAGTGATGGCAGACTGACCACAAGTGTGGTACTTCTTATTTCTGAGCTATGAAGTGTCAATATTGTGCAATGTAACTGTGATACACGCAGGGTGAGGCTCATTACATGTCCTTTTCTGTTATTAGTCACTATTAAACCTAAAAAATGCATTCTTGAAAAACTCAAATAACTGAAATATTTAGGGGAAAAAAATAACTTAAAGATTCAGTCTTTAAAAGTCAGAATGTACCTTTAAATGCTTATTCTTCTTCTGACTTGGCTCCAGGGGAAATACTTCACTAATGTCTTAAGTCGACGCCTTGAGTTTCGCATTTTCCTAAATATAAAAGCATTTAGTTACTCAGTCTTTAAGGGTTAAAAGGTTAAATGCTCATTCTTTTAATCTGCGTCAGAGGTTTTTCTCCGTTGTTTGTCAGCACCTTCACTACTAAATGCTAAAGCACTTAACAACACCTCCAGTCGACTTAAGTGTTGAATGGTAACATATTTAAGTTGTAATTAAAATGCCCAAAATTCTTTAGGGTGTGTCGTAATAACCTAGTGGTAAAGCCTCCTAGGGTTCCTTCCACTGTGTGTGCGTTATACATGTGTGTTTTATATCTATATATGTATATCTATATATATAATATAAAAAATCCATCATCAAAATATGGAATCAAGATAAGGTCAAATTGCATGACCTGTTCACACCATCATCAATCATCACCCTGAATCATCAAACTTATCTTCTTCAATAAGTCGGACACATCATACACATGGTACAGAATAGTTCTGATTCATATACAGAAGTAGAAGTCACCGGAAAATGAAAAGTAACCATGACTTGAAAAAATACTCAAAACAGGTTCATCAACTATACTACTATACTATGAAAGAGGACTGGGTTTTCTTCTTTTTCTTAGAATTATTTTTGTATTAGTATTATTAGTATTGTTGTCTTCATGTTAGCGTTGTTTGTGGTTTTGTTTTCTATCTTTTATGATGAAATATAGTCATTTTTTTGCTGTTTTTCCTTTTTCAAGCTTGTGTTCATGGAATGGTTTAGAAACAAAGGTGCATCTATCTGTCTATCTATCTGTCTAATCCTGCAGTAAAACCACTTCAGAATGATCATAGCAGACCTGTTCAAGAAAACTGAGGGTTTATTTAACGGCATTGGTGTCAAGTGCAACACAGTGTATTTTGTCAATGGGATTATTGTATAATTTAGTTAAAAACAAGTCTGTGTTTTTATTGGAAATGTGGGACATCATTAATGTTCAGTAACTACACACCAGGGTCTTTGGAGCTCATGAGGTTCAGGACCTGAGGGTCATCGTCCTCTTGGTCTGGCTGATAAACCAGGTTCAGGTGTAGAAGGTTTTAGAATGATCTGGATGTAGTTAAAGGACTAATGAGCTACATATGTGTGACATTTCTTCTCCCTTTAGACTGGGTGGAGTTCAGCCCCTATGAAATCGGGATGGCCAAGTACGGCACCTTCATGACCCCTGACCTGTTTGGAAGCAAGTTCTTCATGGGCACAGTGGTCAGGAAATACAAGGAAAACCCCTTAAATTTTCTAATGGGTGAGAGAACTGTTTTCATCCACAAGGCTCAACGCTCACACACCCTGCTGCTAAACTGACCGTATGCTTCTAACGGTGCCAGGTGTTTGGGGCAGCGCCTTCTCCATCCTGTTCAACAGAGTCCTGGGGGTGAAAGACAGCACGGCTGGAGGCAGCACCATGGAGGAGGAGTTAGGTAATATACAGGTTCATGGGTTAGGTCCTCAACCTGATCTGTTAAATACAAGTAGAATGATAGGTTCAGGCATTTTTTAAACGTTATATTACACTTGTCATGTCGTATTTGTAATATGCAGCTATTATATGGAATAAAAATATAGCACCAGAGCACAGAACGGCACTGTTACATCAGTTATATAACAACAATAATAATGAGAATAATAATAATAATTATTATTGTACAACCACTACTACTACTACTACTAACAATAATAATAATTATTATTATTGTACAACCACTACTACTACTACTAACAATAATAATAGATGAAAATTAGAAAATAAAGTTAAATAAATCCAAAGAAATATCAGAAGCTATGAATAAAGTATGAGAAATAAATGATAAAAACAGTGTTACTTAAAATAGAGCAATGCAAAACATAAGTTCAGATCCAAAAAAGAACATCATAGTTAAATACTTTAGATTTTTACATTTCATTGTTATTCAATAAAATTGAATAGATTAGAGGTCCAAACTCTTACTGTGCACCAAGCTAAATAAAGAAAGAAATAAAAGATGGAAAGACAGAATAAAAAAACACCCCAAAAAACCTAATAATAAAAAATAAGGAAAATACAAAAACTAAACTAAAATACAAGGGAAACATCCTTAAGTCTATAATTCAATTTAGAATTAATTCAAGAATAGGAGGAATTTTTTTTTAATCTGTTAAAAAAACAACATTTAGACCAGTTTAGAGTAGATTTTTTGCGTTGTTACAGGAAAATGCTGATGTTCAGGTTGGAGATAATCAGACAGGTTGTTCCACAGCCTCAAACAAACTAAGGAAAGTGGGTAAGAAGGAAAATAAAATGAAATACTGCAAAATAAGGAGAGGGAGAGGAAACTGTAATAATCAAATCATGCAATAAAAACAACCAAGGTCATGTTTTTCAGTTAAGAGAAAAGTCATCGTGCAGTAATGCCTAAATAAACAAAATATGTTTTTAATAACTGAGCACTTGTTAAAGACCTCCATAACACACCTCCGTCCTGAAACTGACATTTAGACCTATTGTTATTGTTCGTATTAAGCTCTTTGTCACCGCTGAGCTGCCTAAAATAGCTGTCCTAAAATTAACTCCTCACATGCTAATGTTTGTGTATTATTCTGTGAATGTTTGTGTTGCCACAACACTGTAAAGGTATTTGCTTTCCCACAATTACGTTTTCGCGACAGCTCATGGGATGTTTGTTTCGGCTGAGCAAATTTGTTTGGGGCGACCTGTTCACATTCAGACAATGTATTAGTTACAAAGGTGCGAAGGACGTATCCGCCCACTTAAAGAATGTATTCGTTTATCAGGTGTATTGTGTTTCTGCAGGGACTTATTTTAATAGAGATAAACAATGTAGAGTGAATTCGATAATGTCAGATAAGATCAAAGATGTTTTGGCTTCTTTTCAATGGGTTGTAACTGGATGACTGAGGCTTTCCTGTGTCTAACAGAGCAGATCAAACCTCAGCACATCGTCGGAGAGGACAGTCTGGACAATGACGAAGAACCACGCAAAGGTGAGCTGAGGTTTGCATGATTCATGGAAGACGCCAACAAACCCACACCTTTAACAGTAGAATTCAGTTTCCCATGTTGCAACACCGACGTGTTATTGTACTAAATGTCAGTAAACATTTGGACCTGTCACAGGATCTATGAACATCGGTTTAATTCAGTGGAGGTGCTGACTGTTAGGTAATCATTAAAAACACTCATTTATTAAACCGTCATTCATTACTATGCTCTGTTTTTCTGTTGGTTTTGTACAATTGCGTTTAACGTTCATAGTATTCCAATAAAAAGGTAGCTTTAAGGATTGTCCAAGAACCAACCGCTCTGATAAAAATCCACAGTTATCTGTAGAACAGTGAAAAATCCTTTCACTGTTGGAGGATCAGCAGATGCAAAATTAAATCAGATACGATGCTTAGAAGTAGTTGCACTGAACATTATGAGTGTAACTTTTGTTCATCCAGTGTATTTCAGACTTACTGCAGGAACTGATCTAGAAATAATGAGATGAAATAAAAATGCACAATCTGTAAAATTCATGCCATGTGCAAAAAAAAAAAAGGAAAGCATGTAAAATGCACACAACAGCCTATTAACCTAAAGGTTAAATACAGTTAAAAACAACAACAGTAAATGTTGACATGAACTACAGGACACAAGATGAATACTTAAGCATTTTTTCTTAATTTCAGAGAAGTTTTTGCTAAAATGAATATGGTTACACAGCTCTTCTTCTATGGGCCAACCACAAGTGACTTTACACATCCTTCTATAAATGAAGGCTTTTCTGATGGCGCCTAAATAACTATGAAAAACTACAGACTTCCAATAAAAATAAAACAAAATCAAAAAACTAAACAACATAGAAAAACTATAAAAACACAGATGTGGCTTAAATTACTTTGGAAATCTTTGTAAACAATTTATCAAATGTGTAATTATTGTAATTATTTTATCATAACGTTGATGGGAATGAGTGAATTCAGAGAAAATGGAGAATGAAAAGTGTGTAAAGTGCACGCAGCAGTCCCTGAGGGTCAAAAACAGCTCCAGTAAATGATGACATGAACGACAGGGCACAAGACGGGAATTAAAACATAACTTTGCATGTCAGAGACGTTTTTTCTGTAATTAATACGCATTATCCTCCTAGGACCCACTGTCCACGAGGACAAGAAATTCACAGCTTTATAAAAAAAAAAAAGAAACAATTGTCCACCGTAATTGACATTCCATACAATTTTTTAAGAATACATCTGAAAAAACTGTTGCATCATAATGTTTCCAATATAAGCAATTATTTAATTAAAAAAAGCCAAAACTCCTAAACCTGAGGCTTTCCTGGGTCTGAGGAGGTTAAATATTATTATATTCTTCAGTGGGCCAACCACAGGTGACTTTGCACAACATTCATCTATAAATGAAGGCTTAAAAACTAGACTTCCAAATAAAAATAAAACAAAATAAAATGTAAAAACTACACAAACACAGATTTGACTCTACTCATTGGGTTAATTTCTCACTGTTGTGTTCAGGTGGGACTGAGAGTCAGGAAGCGGAGGAGGAGTACCATCGAACGGCTCAGAACAGTTGGGTTCAGCGGATGTGCACGTTGCTCTTCAGTGAATCGGCGCTGTTCAACACCAGGGAGGGCCGAGCCGGGAAGGTCAGCCCCGCCCCCAGCTCTGCACCGCCGTAGCTTGTCCACCTGTCCACTCACCTGTCCTCTCCTCATCACCAGGTGCATAACTTCATGCTGGGCTTGAACCTGAACACCA
>JAPQRQ010000019.1:6107538-6118554 GCA_037367365.1 Apogon talboti | reverse complement strand
ATACCTAAATATACATATACCTCTAAGAACACAATATCACAATTAAAACACTCTATTAGAACAAGAAAATGCCTGTTGTTGCAAATTTGCATCATACCCAAATTTTTATCTTATTTTATGTGCAACAGTTAAATCTCCACTTAATTTAGCATCTGCTTGAAAGCATAAACATAAATAATTTATGAATATACTTGTATATAAATTCAGGTGTTAAGGGGTTGTTAATAACCTGGTGTGTATGGTCTTGCAGTCAGTGTCTGTTTGTCCTGTCAGTGTCCGTACAGACGGAGCTTTTGTTTCATGTGTTCCTTTTTACCACAGGAGCTTCTGCTGGCGGAGAAGTGGGCTCGAATGAACAAGCTCCCGTTCCCAAAGATTGACCCTAAAGTGTTCGATCGTGAGGGACTGAAGGAGTGCTACGTCTTCAAACCAAGAAAAGGGGAAAAGAACTGCCCGACCGTCATCCACTTTGTCCTGGTGAACATCAACTTCAGGAAGTTCAAAGCGCCTGGTAAGCGTATGCATGTGTGGAGGTTTCCAGAAGCACGTGTGAAGGAAAATATGCCATATGTAATTTTCTAATTATGCCGGTTTACCGTCACGGCACAGTGAGGCATCGCTTCCTCGAA
Source organism: Apogon talboti (assembly GCA_037367365.1). Taxonomy (NCBI): domain Eukaryota; kingdom Metazoa; phylum Chordata; class Actinopteri; order Kurtiformes; family Apogonidae; genus Apogon; species Apogon talboti. The sequence goes on along the minus strand of JAPQRQ010000019.1, from coordinate 6,117,925 downwards.
ACTGCGGCCTGAACCTCAGCCATAATGGGTCCGTTTTTGGTGTGTGAGCAGCTGCCGGGGCCCCTCAGCTCACTGACCCTAATAAACATGCTTCTGCTCAGGGTCATTGTGGTTTCAGTGGTGGACATGTCTGACTTTAAACATACCTGCATCCTGTGCGCTGGTTTACGAGCTGCCGGGTGAATTATGATCCCGCAAGGATCTTGGTGCTGGTTGGGAACCTCTCTGGAAGAACGCTGTGTGTAAACAGACATACACCATGAGCCATACAAAGACACTCCATCCTCTTTACATCCAGTGGGTCATCAGCCCACACTCTTCTACTGTCTGTTTATGGACATTACATAACTGTTTCTGCACTCACACTGGGATGGATCCTGCCATATATGGACTTCCTGTTTGTGGAGGAAAGGACTTTTATGTGGAGTCAGTTTATCAGTGCACATACAGTTTCCAACTACTACCTTTTTCCTACATATGACCTTTAATGTGATGATAAAGATTTACGCAAAAGGCAGCTAATAAGTATGAGTGTGAATTAAGGAATGTTGTATTCTGATATGGGAGACGTGGCACATTTTTCTAATGATGAAACCTGCAGTTTCAGATAATATGTGCAAAGACAAAAACTGGTTCCTGTTTTTCAGTCTAATAATTTTTATATTTATTTGTGTTTGTACTAAAGGTAAAATTAATCTTTTCTTTCTCTCTTAGTATTTGTCCCACCTGATTTTCTCTGTCTTAGCACTGATAATATGTAATCAAACATATACATGAAAAGTTGCCAGGTATGGATGTGAATTAAGGAATGTTGTACATTGACACAGGAGATTTTGGAACATTTTTCACTGATGAAACTTGCACTCTGAGATAATATCTGCAATATAAAGCCTCTTCTTCTTCCTTTTTTTTCCCCCCAAACACAAGGACAAAATGGTTTTCTTCTTACTGTTGTCACCCACATGCATTAGCTGCTTTTTGCATACATCTTTTTATTAATATGTGCAATTTTAACACATTTTATCAACACAAAAGCATTAAAGAGAAAAATCAGGGAATACCAAATAATAAAAAAGTGCTGCAGTGATTAATGATAAAAAAAATTTTATTAGCTTTCTACTTTTGAGCAGATACAAAAAGCTCCTGCTCACTGTTGATATTTTCAGTTCCATCAAAAACGTAAATCTTTATATGACTGGATCTGAATTAGTGAAACAAAATATGTAGAATTAAATCCATATAATATTTAGTTTTCTTGACCCATGAATTCTGACTCTGCAGAATAACCAGTAAATTAAAATAATTCTTAATTGCAGCACTTATGTTTATGACCGTGAATTGTGGTTTAGGTAGAATAACCCTGTCATTTGTACGTCATTACCTTTGTCTTTCCAGGCGTTCCCAGAGAGACGGAGCAGGAGAAGGATTTAGCAGACTTCGACATTTTCGATGACCCAGAGTCGCCGTATTCCACGTTCAACTTCCAGTACAGCAACGAGGCCTTCACTCAGCTCCACAACCTCATGGAATTCAACACACTCAACAACCTGGAGGTCAGTGCACTTCACCAACAAACACACAACACACAACAATGACAGCCAATGGGCCTCACACAGGAAAAAACACATTTTCTCTTATTTTTGTTCATCTACATACTCTCAAAATAACTACCAAAATAAGAAAAAAACCACCATAGCCCAGTTAGTGTTTGTTCAATGCACGGTAACACATGTTTTGAATTTTAGAAACACGTACTTTAATTAGATTATTTTATGTTTTTAAGAGGAATTTCTATGATTGATTATTAAATTTGTGGTTGAAAAAATATCTTATTTGTCAATTAAAGTGGAGCATCTGATTGTAGCTCTGATACAAATGTGGCCAAACAAATATTAATAATCAAACTAAAGGACATCTGGAGCCTTCTGTCTGACAGTGAAAACCCTTCAGACTCTGATGAAGACATTGTTCATACATGTTGGTCCTAATCACATAAATTAAAATTTTTTTACTGCTGTTCACTTCATTTTTTCAAATTTTTCAATTTTGTTGCTGCTAAAGTTCTTCTTTTTCTTCCTGCCCTTTATTGGTGGCTGAAATGAACCCAAAGTCAGCTATTTGCACACGACACAACACCTGCCCTTTTATGGTGTTTAGTGGGTGTGGCATATGCTAATTGTCCCCGCCCATCCCAGTTACAATCAAGTGTATATTAACCATTAATCAAGCAGTTTAAAAGTGACTGAAGGGTTAATTAAGCCTGTGTTTATAGCAGAGGCTCCACTGCACTTGGCTTTCACTGGTGTAATTCTTTAATTCTGTGTTGTCAGGGGGGAAGTTTTACATTTTTGTAGAGTCCACAAATATTTTAGTATTACTGGCGTTGTGCAATTCCAAAAATTCTGCATCCAAAAGCCTCATCTGAGGTCGTATGGTACATGCCCCATCTGGGGAAGGCGTGTCATCATGACTTTCACTTACTGGATGTGAGTCACTTCCCTGCTGAGTAAAGGTGATGCAACCGAGCTCACCTCAGTGGAAGGTCAGCCCATTCAACACAGCCGATAAAAAATAGGACCGAGGTGCCAAATACAAATACTGAGAGAGTTTTTCAGATATCTGTATTTACCTTGAGCATCTACTTTTCCATTTTACTCCTTAGATTTTACAACAAATATCAGTTTTATTTACTCACATTGTTAAAACAGGCTTGTTACCTGAGTTTTATTATTATTATTATCTATTATCCTGCATTATGAATCACTACACACCTTTCCTATGTCACCAGATCGGGTTCAGCTTGAATAAATGTAACAACACACAGAAACAATGATCCCTAGGTGCATCTATGAGTATACATTACACAAAACAAAGGAAACGACAAAAACAGTGTAAAAAACAAAAAACATGACAAGATGAAACACGAAGAGGAAGAAAGTTTTCGTTTTATACTGTGAGAGGATTTTAAAGTCTTTACTTTTTCACTTTTACTTGGGTAAAGATGTTCAATCAGTACTTCTACTTCTTTTTTTTAGTACACATTATATGAACAAAAGTGTTGGGACACGTCACTTCATGTTCCCATAGATTTGAAATATTATTGTGATAAAAATATTCACGTCAGATATCGTCAAGAATTATCACAATAAATGTCAAACCTATATTTACTTTTAATTCAAAGGCTATTTTTCTTCCCGAGTGCGAGTTGAAGAAACCACATGGTCACATGTGGTGTAAAATGTTTTTTTATGGTCAGAATGTGACAAATATTTCAGAAATCTAGAGGTAAAATATTTAAAACAATTCTAATGATAAAGATAATTCAAGACGGAGTTAAATTAAATGATAAAAACAAACTCTGAAGCATTTTATAAGTGTGCAAGTTAACAAAATTAACCCTAAGAATGAGCTAAAAATGTTAATTGAAATGATAACTATCACAATATAAAATCATTTGATGACATTATGACGTTGTAGCTCAGTTCTTATTACCAATGAAAATAATAAAGCAATTAATGAAATAAACTGGGATGAAAAATCACAAATGATTAAAGATAATTAAAGATCAAGAAGAAAACATATTTTTTAAAAAAGCTAAAATACATCTTGATCACTTATTAAGAATTTTAATTTGCCAGTATGTTTTTTACATGCAACACACACTGAAACTGACCCTCTGCCTTTATCACCCAACTGAACATGCAGGAACACACCACAGTCTGCAGACTAGAAGCAGTGGGCTCCCATAGTAAAAGTAAAGGAAAAAAATCACTGATGTCATTGACACCACTGTGGGTATGACACAGTCAACATGGAAACAAACCCAGTACCGTCTGGATGGGCTTCATGCAACTAATGGTCCCATATAGAGGTGGATTATTAATGAGGCAAAAAAACTTCAATATCTACTTCTCATTTTGAAAGAATTTCCATAGATTTGTTTATTCATTTGCTTTTGTAATAAATTGTAAAGACACTTTGTGGACACCCTGTGTGATGTGAAGACACTGGACGGTTATCAGTGCTGTTACATGACGGCGTCTTGAAATGAGTGTGCTTGTTCTTCGTAGGTGATTAAAGAAGCCATCAAGGACTGCATCATGGCGCGGAAGGACGACCCCGCGTGCGTGTCCCTTCCGTTCCCTCTCAGCGCCATCCCGAAAAAGAGGCCTCTGAAACGAGACCACAGCGGCAAACTCTTGGAACAACCTTTGAAAAGATCGTAAAGGGAAACATTTGCGGAGCCGGTTTCTTTTTGGGAAACGCCTCCACGTCGTTCTGGTTGAGGTTCTGTTTCAAGCCTGCGGGGGCTTTGGTAAAGACCCTGCCCGTTCACTGAGAAAAGGCTCATCTTTGCATTCATTACAACACAGTGACAGTTTTGATCCGACTCCATTTGCATGAATTTGACTGTTGTTGTGCTGTGTTGCCAGCTGATGGCCACTGTCCGTGCAGATGGACTGGGTGTTCAACGCTGCAGCAGGACGGATGTCACTGAATTATAACAGATTAGTTTTTCTGGACCCGTTTGACGCTTACTCGTAAATCTCAAACTATTTCATCTGTTTGTTCTTGACGTTTTACAGAAATCCAAGTGCTTTGGGTTGCACCGTTCCCATTGGACTCATGCATCCTGGAGAACATTTGGATCTTCCCAATAACTTCATGTTTCTAATTTGTGTCCACTGTAAAAACTTCTTCATCCTCACCTGTAATGCAGAACTCCCTGTTAACAGAACTCCTTCCATATTTAACGTGCAACTACATATGTTGTTTTTCCACCGGATGGCTCGTCTAAACACGTAAACCTTTTTGAAAACATGGAAGAGAAGCTCGTAACCACTGGTTTTGTTTGATGGCAACTCCTAAACACACCAAGTGAACCCCCTCTGGATACCTCAAACATCTCAATGATGTTTACCCACCTACACAAGAGGGAGTGCCTCCTATTAAAGCCACCATTTTGTGAAAACAAAACTCGATACCATGGTAACCGCTTTGCAGTTTCGTTCCCTCTATCTCTTTCCTCCATCAGGACAAAGGTGTGTCTATTTTCCTGACGGTGTTGTTTCAGGCCGTGATTCAGATTCAGGAAGTGCTTTTGTTTTTGTCTTGAGCCCTCGCAGAAGTCGACGCAGCACTCTTCCATTTGATAAAGCGGCGCTAAGGTAAAGGGTGAAGCCGTGAAGGGCGATCACGGGACCCACCCGGCGGCTTAGAAAAGGTGGCTCTTGGCATCGCTCAGTGGAATTTAACACACTACACCTACACCTGCAGCAGTGGAGGCTGGAATCTGACACACTACACCTACACCTGCAGGCTGCACACGGAGCAGTGGAATTTTACACAGAAGCACGTCCGACTTGTACACGCTCATGTTTCAATTCTGCTGGTTTGGGAAAAAAATCTGAGAAAAAAAAATGCCATCGCACCACAGCCAATGAGCCTTTAAATCATGTTATTACAGTTTAACACACCATTATGCCAGTGTTTTTATGTTTTGTTTTTTTCGTCTCTTTACATTCAACAACAAAACAAGCGACCGCTTAAAGCAGACATCAGTCACACTGTGAGCCTTCGTGTTACATTTTCTTTTAAGGCCTAGGATTCATTAACCTAGATCTGTAACTTTTTTGGTCATATTCACTTTTAATGATCTGTTTGCAGCGTTTACAGATGTTAAATCTATTCTATGGAATCAAGTTGAGTGCATAAGTACTTCTGTGATCATCTATTTGTATTAAACTATTACATAATGTAAGTGTGAGTAGTAAGAAGTAAAAAAAACAAAGAAATTACCTTGTGTGGTGTGTTTTCTGTCTAAATATTCAACACCCTTCCCCTTTATCTGTGAGGCTCCTCCTGAAATAACAGAGGAGTTAAAGGGTCAAAATTCCACCATGTTCTGTTTCCTCTTCAGCTTTACATTGGCGGCGACTGACAGATTTCTAGACGTCACAGTCTTCTTTAATGCAAATTCTTTGAACATATCAGATGTAAGCTCACACTCTTTTGACTTGTGCTGTTCTGTACCAGCCAAAGGAAAGGTGTGAAATTCCGGTTTAGGTCCTATCTGCTGCCCCACGAAAGTATCCTATCAGTTTCCAGGGTTTTATTTCACATGCACCGATGTTATCTCCTAACTTTGAAAACCTGAGAAAAAAACCCATTGAAATATGAAAAACATATATGTATCGATAACAACGGTAAATTCAAGTTCCAAGAAATGCAACTGCCACTTTTACACTTACAGACAATACAGAGACAGTAAAGGAAGTGTACAAACAGAGCAACAATAAAACATGACAAACTACTGTAAACTCAGAAAAATAAAGATTAAAAATGTAAAAAGTCTAAAATGATTCCACAGTGTCATAAAACAACAACAATTTGATGCATATTAAGCTTTAAAGACTTATAACTATTTTTTAGCAACTTCCAAAAGGATTTTTCTCCACATCTAACCTTTCCTAAGTGATTTATCAACATTTATTATGATATTATCCTCTATATTCAGCATTTTTCTGTGAAAAATCTGGTATTTTCTTACAGTTAATTTATGGATAATTTAGATGTTCATTAAAGCTCAGAGTAAAATTCTGAGATTATTTTATCAAACCAGAGAAAACTGAGGAAAAAGTATATCATTAACTGAAGCATCTATAACCACTGTCATTGATCCAACTCCATGGGTTTTATTGACATATATTGATAGGATTAGTGGATCAACAGGTATTAAACAGTTTAGATCAGTAGAATCTTTTGGACACTAGAGCCTGTTTAGGTCTGAGGGTTAAATGTTTGGGATTTTATTCTATTTATACACTCTCAGTTTCACTATGTCGCAGTTTTCACACTACATTTATTCTTGCATCCTTTGTCTGTGATTCTTCTGATATTTCTGTGACTGAAACACTATTCCTCACTTACCCAACAATATTATGATAAATTATACCTTAGTCATTCTGTTTCACAGCAAAAATGATAAACACAATAATCTCAGCTTCCTCTAAAAAGGCTTTAAAGTAGATACATGAATATTTACGGGTGAATGAATTTATCTGATGTTAATGCAAGGTCAACAAATCAAAGAGGAATCCCGTAAAGATTGGTCTTTATGTGTCCTGGGGCAATGTTTAACCCGTTACTATAACTACATGGAAAAGTAGATTTGGCAAAATAACTGTAAAGGATATCTACTTGATGTGTGACTTGGCCTCTTTGAGTTTCATATTGACTGAAGGTGTGAAATAGACGTTCTTCAGTGTAAATTTGAGATGCTTATGAGTATTTCTGTATTATGCAGGTTTATATTTCGACTCCACTACATCTATCTGACAGCTTAGATCCTTTTACAGTTTTGCATCTCTTTCCCATTCAGTGAAACAGAAACGCCATGCCCCCAGATGTGCTGAGGTTTAATGTTTACAGTAAAAATGAAAGACGAGGCGTTTCCTCTATGAGCTGAGGAGGACACCCCCTGCTTAAATGAAATAAACTCTGTACAAAAAAAAAAAAAACAAAAAAACCTTTGATGAGCTGGAATCTGCTTTGTCACAAAGCTGAAAACTGGCCAGTTTGTCAGAGTTCAAGAAAAGTTGATGGTCTGTAGTTCTCACAGAACATTAGTACAACAAAAGTACAATGATCTGACAGAATATGATGTAGATAACAGTATTATTGTGTAGAAAAGTCTTCGTCCACCTGTTTTTCCAGGGTTGAAATGATCATACAGATGTATTTCTTTCTTTTCTTCAGACACAACAAGAAAATCCAGGAATTATGTGCACAGCCTTAAAGGACTCACAAAAAACTGAACTAAATGTGTTGTAAAGGTTGAAGTCACTATTTATTGTGACCTCTGACCCCATGACAAAAAGCAGCACAAATAATTAGTAACACTGACATGTGTTGAATTAAACCTGGTAGAAAACATCAGAGAATTAATACAATAAATCTCATATTGTCTGAACAAAAGGGTTAAAGACATGTTAAATGCAAAGGGAGGCCACACACTGTAGGTTCCCCTGAGGTTTGTACCCCGCCCCCCAAAAAAAGAAAAGAAGAAGAAGCAGAACACTGACAGTGAACACTTTACTGCAGAATTACTTCTACTTTTTGGACTTTAGTATATTTCACATACACTCTATGGACAAAAGTATTGGGACATGTTGAATTCAGGTGTTCTTTTCAAACAGGGGTCTGGGATACAAAACAATGACAAATGTCATAATATACATTTTATATCCTGTTCATGCTGACTTATATCTCATAGCATCATGAACAGGATATTTTACAGCTGTAGCCATGATGTGTCCCAATACTTTTGTCCACATAGGGCATAATACTTTCATATCTTTAAGGTTTTGAATGCAGAACGTATACTTATACTGGACTAATTTCACAGAATCTGAATCCTTCTGCTCCACCAGTAAATATTTGGCTTTTGCACAGATCGTACGTCAGTAGATAACGCCACCAAATACCAGTCTGATGGAAGAACCGTACGAGGACGGTCAGTATGATGACAGAACAAAGGGTGTCACGTTTTCATATGGGCGGCTGGTCTTTATTTCAGCACGGACCCAAACAAAGGCAAACAAACCCGGCAGAACCACTTTCACCTCCAGACCGAGGGAAGCCACCCACAGCCTGAAGACCTGCTCCAACGCAGCACCTGGTAAATCATTACATTCCCCAATCAAATCATCATCGAAGAGCAATCCTCCCATCATGTGAGAGTACTAATTATGTACTTAAGATACTTTGCAAAGATGTTAGTCCTTTTCTCTGGCACGGAAGCGCCTGGCCCCGTGCCCTGATCCTGGGAGCTGTAGACCTGCACGCGGCTTTGTGGAAGTCTCATTTACTTCTGCACAAGTAGGCAAACAGTCGCCATGTTGGAAATTTTCCGCGGCTTCTTAGTTTGCACGTGAAGGTCATGTATGCGCCTGTATCCTGGGCTTTTGATGCACTGAGTCATTCACATAGCGCAGACGGGTTGGGGCAACGAGGACAGTCATGACCAACGCACGCAAGGCTCGGCATTTATGTGTTTGGGTGTAAAAGAGAACGAAAAAGAGGGAAATAGTGGCGAGACACAAGGACAGGAGTGAACCAAGCGTGCACGCGTGTTTTCACACACAAACGTTTGTTGACTGTCCACACGGCAGCACGTCTTTCCAGCTTTAACTAAACCACTGTTTCTCAATCACACGGGCCTGCTTTTCAGCCTCAAAGGCTTCCGTACTGTGGTCCGGTGCACCGTGAGTAACACTGTCTCACACTTCTGCAAAAGACGAGCTGTCTGCCGGTGCCAGAGAAGCTGAATGGAGTGTGTGAAGGCGTGTGTGGAGTGGGAAGGGGAGGTCTGCAGTGGGAAAGACATGAGCCGGGGTTATCCTTTCAACTCCCCAGGCAAACGGACGGGAGTCTAGACAGAGGAGATGAGGAAATTAAAAATTCCACTTCTACAAAAAAAAAAAAAAGGCAACAAAGAACTCTAGGTGTGTCTGACTTAAGCGATTTCCCAGAAAAAGCATGTGTAAGGATTCACATTATGGAGTTAAGTAACAGCACTAATACCACTACATGACAAGGAGAAAATACTACATGACAAGGAGAAAATATTCCAAGACAAGTAGAAAATACTCCATGACAAGTAGAAAATACACCATACAAGTAGAAAATACTCCATGACAAGTAGAAAATACTCCATAACAGGTAGGAAGTTTTAATCAAGACCCTTCTAAAGTGTGCTTTTACTCTTATAGATAATGTTTTGTAGATGTTTCACCACTTTATGAAGTTGAAATACACCTACTGTTTATACTCTTCTATTATATTGGTGTTGAACATCATTCTCTGACCTATTCCTTTGGAAAACATTTTTAATTTTGCAGAGTTTATCCAGAGGGGGAGAAGAAATATTCAGGTCATTCTACTAAGTACTTGCGCTGGTTTTGCTGTGTCTTCCAAACTGTTTTTTCCTCTAAATTTAACCTTTCACCATTTATTGTGATATTATCCTGTGGATTTGGCATATTTCAGTAAAAATCTGCTTCTTTTGCTTTATTTAATTCACTGATCATGTAGGTGTTCATAAAAGCTCAGAGTAAATTCAAAGGTTATTATATCAAAACAGAGGAAAGTGAAGGAAAAACACTTTTTTCATCAAAACATCATTAAGACTTTCCTTTCTAGTTGAACAGCTCAGGCTGCTCTTAGTTATGCTGCTATAGGCTTAGACTGCTGGGAGACTCATCAGAATACACTGAGCTCTTCTCTGCTCCTCCTTCTCTCTCCTAATCTCTGTCTCTATTACACTATTACACCAAGTTCTTCTTTGCTCCTCCTCCTGTCTGATCTCCTCTCTGCTCCTCTCCCT
>JAPQRQ010000019.1:6087546-6098004 GCA_037367365.1 Apogon talboti | reverse complement strand
TTACCATAATCATAATCAACTAACTCAAGGCAAAATCACAAAATTATTCAATGATCATGACATTTCAAGTAAAAAGTTTCGGTATCGGCGATACTAGCCCTGTATTTACTTGGTATCGGATCGATACCAAAATTCCCAGTATCGCCCACTCCTTGGCTTCACTGCCTCATTTGCCTACCGCCATATTATGCAATGGGATTGGTGCGTGAGAATCACCTGTAGCGTAAACCGTAGTGTCTGTCGTAAACCCGTAAAGCAGGACTCCTCCTCTTCTGTCTCCTCATTGGGCCGTTGCCCCTTTTCCAAAGCAGCTCTGCAAAGACGTTAGTGTTTTCCACTCATTTTTATGCTAGTGGGCTTAATTTTTAAGGTACCTGTCATGTGACCGAGACGAGCCTCTTGATATATGTCCAGAGGCACAAACTGATGTATCCGGTCATTTTTTCAAGATAAAACATTTTTCACACACTCATAATGAATAAAATATTTGTTATTCAGTCTTTCTGTGCGGCCCAGTACCAGATGACCCAGTGGTTGGGGACCACTGAGCTAAGACATTGTTTTGTGTTACATTGAAATAATTCCGATTGGAAACAAATGGCCCAAGGTTTAATATGTGAAGTGTCCTTCTTGGTCTTCCTTCCAGGACCGTGCAGAGGGTCTGGTGTTGAAGGTCCTCAGCGCCTTCAAGAGCAGCGACATCGAGAAAGGAGTGCAGTCACTGGATAAGAACGGTGTCGACCTACTGATGAAATACATCTACAAAGGCTTCGAGAGACCTTCAGAAAACAGCAGCGCAGTCCTGCTGCAGTGGCACGAAAAGGTCAGTGACCAATCACATGCTCTGATATCACAATGACGTAACAGGAGTATATGTCACCAAAATCAATGTTGGGAAGGTTAATATTGAAATGTAGTAGGTTATAGATTACTTACATGTTAATTTTCTGATTTGAGACGGAAAGTGGCGCTGAATTTCAGCACTGAAAAGCTTTTTTTAATTGAAAATATCAGGAAGCAAAATGCACATATAAATGTAATCATGAACTGATCCAACTTCAACTGAAGCATGAACAGAAATACAGAACAGCGACACCCATTTGCATGTTTAACACAGTAGCTCTCTGCTCAGTGTCAGTAAATCCAAAACCAGAATGAAAAGATGTAAAAGGCTTTCAGACAATGTCTTTGTAAAAATGGAAACACTATGGTGGCAGATGATGTTTTTTTTTAAATTTGGATGTTATTTGGTCTTAAGCTAAAAAGTGTGGGAGCCATTGCTTTACAAAATGAAATATCAGGTAATTGAACATGAACGAAATATCATGAAGTCAAAATAAAACACAGTATGAAAACCTTCCACCTTGGTCTTTTTTCCAGATGTTGTAGAAATAAATCTTGTCAAAGAATGTACATGTGGTTTGACAAGTCAGTTTATTTTAATGTATATGTACCCAAGTGTTTGAAATAATAGCATGTGTTTTCTTTTATTCTGAGTGTTTAGTGTGCAGACCTGCATGAACCTCTGAATAAATGAACAACTTTCAGGTGTTTCTCTTCTCAGTCTAACGATGGAACTGTGTCTCTGCGCTGTTCTTTTCCAGGCGTTGGCGGCTGGAGGCGTGGGCAGCATCGTCCGGGTACTAACAGCCAGGAAGACGGTGTAAAACAGACCCAGAGCGGCACAGATGCAGGCAGGAGTGCATGTGCTGTACATTGAATCTAACAGAAGGCATAGGGACTAAAAGGACAACCAACCTTTTAACAAACTGACAGCCTGTCCAGTGTAAGACTAGACTGAAAAAAAGAATCCAATCTGGGTCGCGTTAGGTTAAAAATGGCTTTTATTTTTGCTTCCTACGGACGATTACAGTCGACTCAATCGTATTCCTCACAGGGTGCTACAAATATCTCCTCACTCCATGCGTCTGTGCTACTTTTGTGGTTTCTGTTCGTCATGTCTGTATGTGCTCATTCTATACACAGTACCAAAAACCACCTCTGGATCCAAGGCTGGAGGTTCAGTTCGTGTCCGTCCTCTGCACCAGGAGCAGAGCTTTATTATTCTCACTCTGTTCACTTGTTAAAGCGGCAGTGGATGAGGTTTGGAAATGAAAGGATACATCTACCGCTCCCCTCAGACACATCAGGATCATCCTATCTGACAGACCAGCAGGTCCACCAGTTATTTAACACAAACTGGTTTAACCCATTAAGACCCAGTGTTACTTTAGTGCAGTTCCCTCTAGAGTTCACCTTTCTTAAATGATTTATCACCATTTATTATAATATTATCCTCTGTATTTTTTTTGTTTTTTCAGTGAAAATCATGTATTTTCCTGTATTTAATTTGCTGATCACGTAGACGTTCAGGTTTAAGCTGAGGGCTGATAGAAGAAGAAGAAAAAGTGACTTTTTAAGCAAATCTATCAACTGAACATAAACCAAGTGTCTCCATTGATCCAACTCCGTGGGTTTTACTGGTGAATCAAGGTTGTAGGAGACGACAGTGTTTCCACGGTAACTATGGAGCCTCTGAACGTCCAAATGCTTCATATGTGATGACCTTCAAAACATGACAAACTGCATTTTTCACCAATTATTTACATGGACTGATAGGATTAGTGGGTCGACAGTTATTAAACATGTTAGATCAGTAGATGATTTTGGCCACCAGTTCCTGTCTGGGTCTTTAGGGATTAAATGAATACTTTACTACAGGTGTCACTACCAGACACCAAATTTGTTTCTTTTTTTACCTTTGTATATTTTGTTTAGTGATTACTATTTCAACAAATTTATGAAAAACTGATATGAAAAATCATCATCCATTGCTGCTTTACGTCAAACCATGATTCAAGTTCTGTTAATCAGAGACAAATCCATTAAAGGTACAATGTCTAGCATTCATAAACCCCTCTGCATTAAAGGCCCCAGTGGCTGTTCAGTGAACTGCATCATTTTCCTGTTGCTCACATTTGTGTACTTATGCACAGGTAATGTTGGAGTGTTTTGTGCAGGGAATCGGTTGCTTGTTTTGATGCTAACGGTAGCTGGTGTTGTACATTCCACAGGACACTGGGATCTGTAGTCCTTGTAATATCCCTCACTGCTCTGTAGCGATCAGGGTTTATCCCAACATGAGTCTTACATTATTAATTAAAAATCAGCACAGGGGTGTGTGCGAATTTTGACACTTTTTTTTTTTTGCAGTTTTCCAGAAAATCTGACTCAAAATCAGTGTATTGCCTCCTTTCCATTGCCATTATCAATGTTATTCAACTTGTCTTGGTTTTGTAGGAGAAAGCTGCGTTTCTATTGCTAGTACATTCCTTCCTTTTTGTGGCTGGTTGTCATAGTTACATAAGATAAACATTGACACATCATCTTCAGTGCCAATGCATCCATGAGCCCAGCAACAATGATCATCCACGAAAACTGAAAGGTGTAACTTAATAAAATGTTGTTTTGAGGTTTTTCAGGCTAGAATACTGTTTCTGTTTAGACTTAAAGTCTGGGGTCGATTTAATGCGACTGAATCTATTTGAGAATTTGCTTTGACATTTTCAGAGGTTTCCGGCTAGCTAACATACATTTTGACACAGCAGTGATTGTGGATTGAGAATCTGCATAAGTTTATGTCATGTTTATCATTTTAACCTGGAACGTCGGTAGAGATGATGATAGAAATAGTATCTAGTCAGATTTGGATTGGAAATGCAAAAACTAAAGCTGATGCTGTCAGTGGCAAAACAACAGTCTGCAGTTCAGAGGTACTTTACAATCTGTTCATGATTAGCTCATGTAAACTTACTCACATTGCTATACATTGTACCTTTAAAATGTGTGACTGAGTCAGTATTTTTATGCGTCTCCATCGGCTGTCAGACACAGGAGGTTTTGGCTTTCTTAGCCGTGGAATAAAAGCACAACCCTGTGTAAATCCTCTGATTGCCTCCATGTTCCTCTGTAGAGATGGGAGGCTCCTGAAAGGCCACCGTCACAGATGGAGGACAGTGGATTTACTCACGGGGGTCGACATCCATCCTGGGGAGGAGGGGGAGGGGGATGGTGTTTTCATCCATCTCTGTTTATTCATTCATCCAGACCCAGTTGAGGATTATTACCCAGACTGCCATCTCCACCGCCGCTCTTATAATCCCACTTCACCGCCCCTCACGTCCTGTTTGTTATTGTACAGACGTCATCTCACTCTGCTGGTACCGTTTAGAGGAGGTGGTTTTTTTTCCCTCCACTTTCAGGAAAATGAGCCCCGAGAATATGCTCTCAGATTGTGTTTTATTGTTTTATTTTAATATTTAACAGCAAATAATCTATAATAACTACACATTTTCTTTAATTATGATGTTGCCTCCAGGTCAAATCCATTCTCATTGAAAATAGAAAACACGGCTTAGAGGATTTTAAAACTGCAGGAGAGGATTGTTATCAAATATATACAACTATATACACCGTTTGCATGATCCCACTCCTAATATGTATTTTCTTAAGCATTTCATACCCGTGTTTTGTACACGTTTTTTGTCTCTTCTGGAAAAATTCAGTGAGTTTTGTATTGAATCTCAGTTAAAACTCCCACTTTTGGATTTTTCCAAAAAATCCTCCCCCTTCAGTAAAGTGTAACATGCTGTTTTGAACACAAACATGCAGTTCCCTCACATTTACATGAGGAAGAAAACTGGAAATGAAATGTTTGTGTCTGCCTTATGAGGCAGACGACGCCTGTTGCCAAATGATTATTGTGTTTTTATGGAAATCATGTGTTTTACAATAATGAATTCGTTTCCCTTGAGTATTAGCAAAAACATTTAAGACTGTAGGAGATTTAAGTGTCTTTAAAAATAATGACTTACACTTTGAAAAGTTACTGTTTTGGTTTTGCTTGTTCCGTTTTTATTCCTGCTCATTTGTAAAGGTCACTTTTTTCATAAACACTTTGCTTCTATAAAACACAAAAGCATCATCAGAGTCGTGTCACTCACCAGTTAATATTTAAACATGGGTGTCATGTTTGAATACTGTCATCAGTGATGATGCATCTGGACATTAGATAGACTTTCTAATGCAGTCATGACTAGTTTTACATGGAAACTAAGAGGAATGGTGTGATTTCTTCTTCTGCTTCATGTATTTCTAGTCAGAGATGCTCTTCTTGCGAGTGTGAGAAGAATGGAAACATACCAAACTGATGTACAACTGCCTTACTCAAATATTCCTTTTTTATGTTTGTGCTTTTTGACAGAAAAATAAAAGGTATGAATGCTGATCAGAACTTTGTTGTGATTCTTTTAAAAATGTTTGATGTCGCTAACATTTTTCTGATGTTTTCTGACAAAGATGGAAGAAATAAAGTACTTATTTAAAAACTTTCCTTTTTTGTACTTTTTGACAAAATACCTAAAAGGTCAAAGGTCACTAGAACCTGTAAATACCAGTTTTTTTTAAACATGAGAAGGAGTACTTTTTTTTCATTTGACAAAAACAAAACATTCTCTGGGACTCAAGGGTGAATTGATTTTGTTTTGGTGGCCAAAGGTCACCTCACAATATTTTCAGTTTATGATTCAACGATAATGGACCCATCCAAGTATCTGCATTTGTACTTGAGTGAAGAATGTTTGTACATTCACTACCTTTCTGCTCAGCTGAAACAGTGTAAGGTCTGTTTTAAGCCGCAGTCATACAGTAACTGTATATTATTTTATTTTTATTAAAAAAAATGGATACAATAAGTACAGTATAGCAATACATTATGAGAAACAACACCTATGTACAAGTCATAAAAATAAAATACATCTTAGTTATCAACTGTTGGATGGAGCTTTGTTGTACACTTATGATGTAAGCAGTGAAAAAAAACCAAAACATTGGTTTCTACAAAAATAACATGGTTTCCACTTGAAGACGTATGCTGGGCCACGCCCTGAGGATGCATCTGTGACAGTCAAGTTTTCCATCGCCGAAACAAGCACCATATCTGAACAGTCGCAACTCCATTTTGGTGGCTAAATGAAGGTTGGAACTGCCCCTTTATCATTTTCAAGCACTTCCCAATAAGTTAATAATAGGTAGATGTAAATAAAAGGTTAGCTAAATGTACTTTACCGTCTCCATGAGTAGGACTGAGGCTCCGGTCTGAGCCAGCGGTCAACTTTTAGCTGTGAGGAGTCAATCTTAACTGATATATAAATAAATGTAAATGGGCGAGGGGACAGGACATAACAAAATAGGTCAGAACAATAATCTGAGTACGGTCCTGACAAATGAAGTAAAGCCAATAAATAGTCAGTTTGTCCAACCCTCCTCTTTGTTGAGTCTCCGCTGTAAACCCACAGTCTTGTGTCTGCAGCTCTGTTTGCACTCACTGGGCTCAATCACACACCAAACACAGTCTTTTTTCAGTCTCTTCTCGCTCACGGATCATTATTATTGTTAAGGACGTAAATCGCCGCAAATCGCCGCTTACCTGGCATTCTTTAAAGTGCTCTCAGTAGGGGTAGGCAGAGACGGCGATGTATACGATGAAGGTAGTCTGGTACTCGATGCCTCCGTCCTGGCTGTAGGACAGGGCTCGGACCTTCATGCGATACGTGTGTGGTTCCCTCAGCGCCCGCGTGGTGAACAGCACCCCCTTCAGGTTTTCATCTCTCAGGGCGAAGGGTAACGTGACGTCCTCGTCCACCACTAGGAAGGTGGTCCTCGGGTGCATCACTCCGTCCTGGGTGTAGGCCACCAGCCGGATCAGGTCCTGGTTGGCTGCGATGCCAAAAGGAAGAGACAACAGCTTGTACTCCAGAGCGTAGGGGCTCAGGGCACACTCCAGGTCGTTGGGTGGGCAGTTTTTCAGACAGAACCTGCAGAAGGTGACGGAGATGTTGGTTTATGTGAAAGCAGCAAAAGGAACAATATAGTCTGCCTGAATGTGTGAGGATTATCTGCTATGGTGGAATGTAATGAAGTACTTTTACTCAAAAAAATGGATCCAATTACTATATTATAGCAATACATTATGAGAAACATCACCTATGTACAAGTCATAAGAATAAAATACATGATAGTTCAACTGTTGGATGGAGCCTTGTTGTACTGTCACACTTGGGATAGATCAGTGAAAATTTGTTGGTTTCCACAAAATTAACTGGTTAAAGACGTATGCTGGGCCACGCCCTGAGGATGCATCAGTGACAGTCAAGTGTTCTACCACCAAAACAAGCACCATATCTGAACAGTCACAACTCCATTTTGGTGGCTAAATGAAGGTGGGAACTGCCCCTTTATCATATTCAAGCACTTCCCAATAAGTTAATAATATTTAGATGTAAATTTTACTAAACTGAAGCTTCAATTACATTTGACAAGTATCAACGTGTACAATAGTGAAATGCAACCTTCAACATTAATGGAACCGTGAAATTAATTTTACTGCACCCTGACTACTTCAATTTTTAATAATTTATGTACATTTACAATAGTACTTAGTAGTACTGATAGTACTAATATTTACAATAATACTTACTGAAGATTTGAATATAGAACCTTTACTTGTTGTGAAGTATTTTAACAGTGTGGTATTAATACTTTTACTTTACCTGTAAATGACCTGATCTACGTTTTTCCCTCAGCTGACAGAGTGTAGTTTACAAATATAAATGACTGACTCATTGACCGTTTACACAGTATGTGAATGTGTCTCATTTCAGTTCAGTCTGGGTCACATTAATCCTCTGTGGTGCTTAGAATGTTTTCTGATTCTTTACCCTGTGGCTGGATCTCTCTGGTAATTTGTTGGACAAGGTGTGTCGATACACTGGTAACTGCCTCGCATGTTAAAGCACATTCGGTTTGCTCCACACTGAATGTTCTGCTCCAGACACTCGTCTACATCTGTAGATAAAGCAAACAACACATCACACACTGTATTATAACAGAAACTAGATGGATAGATGGATGTACAGATGGATGGATGGATGTACAGATGGATGGATGTACAGATGGATGGATGGATGTACAGATGGATGGATGGATGTACAGATGGATGGATGGATGTACAGATGGATGGATGAATGTACAGATGGATGGATGGATGTACAGATGGATGAATGTACAGATGGATGGATGTACAGATGGATGGATGGATGTACAGATGGATGAACGTACAGATGGATGGATGGATGTACAGATGGATGGATGAATGTACAGATGGATGGATGGATGTACAGATGGATAGATGGAAGGGTGGATAGGCGGATGGATGTACTGATAGATGGATGGAGTCTGGTTTCGACCAGCTCTATATGTAAAGTGTCATGAGATAACTTATGATTTGGTGATATGTAAAAAAAGTTTGATTGATTGATTGATGTACAGATGGATGGCTGGATGGATGGAGGGACGCTTACCTTGACACGTCTTGCCGTTGGTCATGAGGCGGTACCCAGCAGGACACAGACACCTGTGACTCCCTGGTGTGTTCATACACTCATGCTGACAGGTATCCCTCACCTCACACTCATTGATATCTGTTTTTGTGAAACACACACACACACAAGAACACAGGAAATTCACTAAACATTTTGCCTCCACCGCCCTCATCCTCTCCCTCAGCTCAGCCCTGCCTCTCTGCCATAATTACCTAAGCAGTGGCCACCCTTCCACACAAACCCTTGCTGACAAGTGAGGGAGCCCTGCTGTGAGGGAGGTACGCTCCTCTTTCTGCGGCTATGGCCCCTGTAGCGCTCCCTTGTGGCGCCTGCGTATGAGTGGTAGCTCTGAGAGGCCAAGTTGTGGTAGAGTTGCTGGTAGGAGCTGCGTTCAGGGGAGGACTGCGATGTGCGGTAGCCGTATGAGTAACTCTCATAGCTCGGCAGACGCTCCAGCCCAGCGCAGGACTTGCCATCCCCCAGCAGGTGGCGCCCCGGTGGGCAGGTGCACTTGAAGCTACCAGGAGTGTTGATGCACTGGTGGGCACAGGGCTGTGGAAGCCGCTCACACTCATTTATGTCTGCCCTCAGCACAAAGAAAGGCCAGCACCAGGAAAAGACAGGACAGAGCGATGGGAAGAAGGTGGAACAAGAGTAAATGAACAGTGGAGGTGAAATGACAGGAATGAGAAGGTGGGGGCCATGAAAACAGAGAGGGGAGATGAGGATGAGGGGGAAAAAGGGGATATGTCAATTACCCCACTGTACAACAATACATTTTCATGTCCCTAAGACAGAAATGTATTGAGAATAGAAATATATTACTCTAATTCCAATGAGAGACTAAGGTTGTCACCTCCCACATCAGTTAAAATTTGAAGATAAAATCAGTTTCACATTTTATCTTAAGCAATAATATCAAATATTTACACAGTTTATATTTGATATCAGGTGCAAAATCTGTTTCATAATTGATATACAGAACAACTTACAAAAGACAGACATCAGCATCCAATGTTAATGATGTCAGTGGGGAAACAGTGAATATGCCATCACAAAGCAACTCCAGGAAATAGCCAAACCCAAAGGTGACAGGTCACAGCTTAAGTGACAGGACTGCAGGTGATGGAGATGGTGCTGGTGTGTCAAAGGAGGTACCACTTGTTTTCAGTATTCCCTTCTTTCCCTTTCTCTTACTCTTACATAAGCGTAGACATACACAGAGAACATAATAACATGCATTAGATTCCTGTTAAAAACACATATGTCCTTGCAGTTGGTGTTATGAGTTAGTCAGCACTGTTGGTTGAAGACATTAAGCAGGGGCAGGAGATAATGTCTGGACTACACAGCAGCTGGCAGCAGAAATAGTTTAGACTTTAAGCAGATGTGACAAATAGAATTAAATACTGTGGCAGAAGAAAGGAAGCTGACAATAAGTGAAAGCACAGAGGCAGGAAACGTCACAATTTCATCAAATAAACATCAACCCTGTGGCTGTTGTAATTGTATGCATACCACAGATATGCATAATCTCTGTATTTCTGAATTTGTAGATACAAGTATATTGACGTCAGTGCTGGAACTTTTGGCACAAACGTAAACGTAAATTGTTCACACTCAGACTTCAATTGTTTCCTGCAAAAAGAACATAATGACTGCAATATTCACCTTTCTGTGGCCTCATCAGAGCCAGGAAAAGATACTAGGGTTTGGGTTATTATAGACAAGGCCTGTAAAGATGTACAAAGGAATGGATTATAATGTATTTACTAGTATATAAACCAAACTAAGATCTGTTTCCAACCCTAACAAAAAGCATTTAATCACCTGACCCTTAACCCATAAAGACCCAAAAGCATCCACTGATCTAAACTGTTTAATACCTGTTGATCCACTAATCCTATCAATAGATGTCAATAACTGATGTAAAATACAGCTATTCATCTGTTCATGGTCATCAGATATGACCCATTTGGACGTTCAGAGGCTCCATAGTTACCATGGAAACACCGTC
>JAPQRQ010000019.1:6065397-6087195 GCA_037367365.1 Apogon talboti | reverse complement strand
TTCACCAGTAAAACCCATGGAGTTGGATCAATGACAGTGGATGGACACACTGGGTTTATGTTTAGTTAATATATTTTTTAGTTGATATATTTTGCCGTAAAAGTCACTTTTTCTTTTGTTTTCCTTGTTTTGATACAATAACCTTTCAATGTCCTCTGAACTTTAATGAACATCTACATGATGAGTGAATTAAATATAGAAAAATACATGGTTTTCACTGATAATATTATAATAAATGGTGATAAATCACTTGGTAAAGAGAAAAAAAATCATTTGGAAGTTGCAACAAAAATGTAGTGGATCTTTAAGGGTTAAACTCACAAGAGTCAGAATAGAAACTCCAGTCTCTGGTGGTGAAAAAGAAGCATATTCTTCAAAACAGATTATGTTGAGATTATACATGTCAGTGGTTTACATAGATAGGTCCACAGTTAATTTTTGTTAACATGCTCTGATGAGTTTCCTTAAAAACAGCATACAAACAAAGAAGCCTTCATACATTAGTGAAATTGTGTTTAGCTTCTGCTTCACCCATGCACGATATGGAAGTGACAGGCTGTGAGAGGCTTAAAGGGTTTCCGTACCGACACAGGGTCTTCCCACTCCCTGAGACCTGTAGCCCCGTGGACATGTGCAGTGGTAGCTGCCTCTGGTGTTTTCACAGATCTGATTGTATCTGCACTGATGGGTGCCATCCCTGCACTCATCTATGTCTGCAACAAGTCACAACAGACAACTCATTATTAGAATACCTGGTGCATTTTTTTTTGCCAGAATATTTTTAATTGAGGTTTACAATCATGAAAGCACAGCATTCACATCAATCACATTTTACCCTCCTTGACATACAGTATCTGTACCATTTTAATTCAAAATATAAACAAAAATAACAGTAGACAAAACATCAAACAGAGCTCCTCCTTTTTTAACAGTGGCAGAGTCCACTGGAGCCACCGCGTCCAGGGAATACAAGTGTACTTGTCCACATAAAACCAGGAAGTGCAATGCATATAATATTAATAGTCAGCTGAATTGCCTGTTAGGTCTAACTCTTTGACGTTAATGAAGGGTCTCCAAATGTTTTCAAATACTTGCTGTTTGGTTTCCTGAATGTAGGTTATTCTTTCTAATGGAAGGCTACACAGCTTCTGATTGAGGGTGGTACTGGGTTTGTTGGTGTTTTTCCAATTCTGTGCAATATTGTTTTTCAGACAAAAACCTGGTGTTCATATTTCTAGACAAAACATCGGTGGTTACTCACCTATGCATGTTCCATTGCCACCTTTTGTCATTCCACTGGGACACAGATCAATACATGTGTAGCCACCCCGAGTATTTTTACACTGCTGATCTGACCGACAAACCCTCTGTCTGCACTCGTTTATATCTACAAAAAGAGTGTTATTAGAGCAGAAGATGTGGTCAAAGATGAGTAAATTGATGACAATCATTGCAAAGTGTTACAGTTATTAAAAGACAGCCATCTCACCGATACAGCGTCTGTTCCTGAGCTGATATCCCGGCTCACAGGCGCAGCGATAGCTACCGATGGTGTTCAGACAGTGCTGATTACATGGATTGGACTCCTGACACTCATTTACATCTGAGCAGCAAACACCAAGGTAGAAAAGAGTTACAGCCTTCAGATACTCTCAGAAAAGTTGAATTCAGTCAAAACAGATGCTCACCTGGGTTGACAAGTGGACCAATAACAATGATATTTAGAGCTTGTATTCATTATAATAAAAATTAACATGTTGAAAAATAAACAATGAAGCATACCTTTAATTAAGAGTCAACTTTTAACGTTACCTTCATCATAAAACTGCATTGAGCTCTCAGTAGCATTATAAAGTTAAATGAAATTTCTAATAAATAAATATAGAAAACAGCACAAAATACAGCAAAGTAAAAACAAGAATAAATATAACTAGTATAATGAACATTTGTACTTAAATATGAGTCTCAATTAGTCCAAATTCAGTAGAAAAAAGAGCCAAAGTAATAGTAGTTTTCAAGTATATTTTTATCAGATATCAGACAAAAACAGGGATACACTAATGACTGTGTGTGCTGTTCTACCTGTACAACTGAGGCCATCAGCTGTTCTCCTGAAGCCACGCCCACATCGCATAACACACCGATACGAGCCAATGGTGTTTTCACAATCCTGCCCGTCATGGCACACATTCCCACCCAGTGAACACTCGTCAATATCTACGAAAACAGAAGGAGCGGTGCATGTGAAAACACACCGGTGTGTTTATATATAAAGCAGTCATCACTGATAGGGAGCCTCTGCATGGATGTTTGTTTTATTTACCCTGACATGTCCTGCCATCAGCTGAAATAGTGAGTCCTCGGGGACAGGAGCAGTAGTAGGTGCCCATGGCGTTGTGACAAGCATGAGAACAAGGGTTTCCGACCTCACACTCATTCTCATCTAAAGCACGTCAAGAGGATTATAATCAGAACAGTTCAACAAGGCTGAGTGACAGGAAATGTGAACTCTTACTACCACTATGATCAGTGGTCAGAAAAATTTTTATTGTCTTTTTGTAGTTTTCACTGAGCTGAAAGGATCATAATACACTACATGGAGAAAAGTATTGGGACACGTTGAATTCAAGTGTTTGTTTTCTAACAGAGGTCTGGGATACTAAACAATAATGACACATTGGGATAAATATCATTGCATTGGTAAGTTTGGTTTAAATTGTTATCTTTGTTTCCAAGATGCCTCAGAGATGGTTTTTACTTAATTTCTCTCAACATTGATTTTATTCTTTTTATCCCTGAATATGATTTTAAATGTTCTACCTCTAAATTTCTAAAATATTTTTCGTGCTCTGACTGTAAATAATTATTACAACTAATCATCTACTTTCTTCAAATCTCACTTAGGAAGACAAACCTCCTATTAAACTTTGCAGAAATGTTGATGATTTTATCTCAAATAAGCAAGAACAGGACATCTTAGGACTTGTAGCCATGATGTGTCCCAATACTTTTGTCCATATAGTATATAAACATAGATATTTCCTTTGTCATTTCCATTTGACATAGTTGTTTTGTAGCCCAGACCTGTTACAAAAGAAACACCTGAATTCAAAGTGTCTGAATACTTTTGTCCATACGGTGTATGTTGTGACAAACATTACCTGCGCAGTAGGGCCCCGCAGACACCAAGGTGAAGCCCTGAGGACACTGGTTACTGCGGTCACCTGGAATATGAAGATGTTTTCACTTTAATTTCAGTTAAAATGTGAAATAAAGTAAGTCTAGATCTATTATTCCCCCGCAGACTGGGGTATATTAACCACCAGTCATTGTACGTTGCGCTGCTGTAACTTTTATCACCTGCTCGTTCCGTGTGTTTGGACTAATCTGGGGAAAAGACCATTCCGTTTTGCTGCGCCCTCTTCATGGAATACTCTCCAACTACTGTGCATTCTCACCTTTAGAGATACTAGCATGGATGCTGTACTCCAACACCTCCTCCAGGGGGTGATATTGAGCGCTGATGGCGGTGGCGTGCAGCATCTCCACCAGGTAGGGCATCTTGCCCTTGGACACGTCGTAGGAGATGGTGTGGTTCCAGGAGTAGGGGACGCTCTCTCTGTCGATGCTGAACATGCGAGTGGACAGAGCGTAAATCTGGCCTGGGCCCGTCTGGATGTAGTCCTCCGTGTAATCCTGGATCAAAACAATCCACGGGTTAACTACACCACAACAACTTGTTTTTTTCCCACATTTACTGCAAACTGTGAGCCCATTTACATGTACACTAATACTCCGATCATTATCCAATTTCTGGAATTATCAGAGTATTCAGGTGATCATGTAAACAGCATAATCTGGTATGTTTTATCAGATAAT
The DNA here is from genome assembly GCA_037367365.1 of Apogon talboti. NCBI lineage: Eukaryota > Metazoa > Chordata > Actinopteri > Kurtiformes > Apogonidae > Apogon > Apogon talboti. Next base: position 6,083,316 of record JAPQRQ010000019.1, on the reverse strand, counting down.
AGCTGTATTATCTGAATATGAGAAATCGGATTAACACACCTGGATTTGTCCTTAATACTCTGATATCTTCTGGCATGTATACAGGTTAATTTGGTTTATTTTGTTCTTTTACATCTGCACATGTGTAAAAACAATTACTACGTTCGTACGTACTCCAAAAGAAATCCAATTATGGACTGGAGCGTCCAAACCAGGGTTTTCAATTATCGCATTCCTTAAAGTGCATGTAAACTCATCACATCTAATTATTATAATTATCTGATTACTCCCAGTTATCAGATTTTTATGGTCACGTAAAGAGGCTATGTTAAATTCCCACAGTATCATGAATTTTTTGACGTTTTGGTTCATTTCACTGTTTTTGATCATTTCGAGCATTTGAGCAACTTACATTACATTATGTCACAATGTAGTTGTGAAGGTTTTATTCTAGTGGTTGGACAACAGCATATCTGTGATCAATGGTGCAGAATGATAATGTTAACTTTTTATCATCAAATGTTGTAGTGAATGTTGCATCATTTTCCCTAAACTTTGCTAATTAATGAGTAAAAACATACAGAAACTGGAACTGACCTCAGTGCAGTATTTACCATGGATCTAGTTCACATTGTCAGTGAGACTGAACAAAAAAGTCCAGACTGCTCTTTTATCTGGAGCTGCTGTACTCTAATACTCAGTGGTTTGTATTTGGTCCATGCCCTGCTATTCAATCAAGTTTCAACTGTTGCAGAAATGTTTGTGTAATGTGGTTTATTTTTTCAAACAGAATGAGAAGGAGAAGAGGAAACCTTCAACTCAGCATCAGTCCATCAACTGCTTCTCTGTCCACCCCACCAACCCCAAGACTCTCTCTTACCCGTCCTCCCCATTTACTTTATTCTTTTTTAAACTGAGACATGGACCAAATTACTGTGGTTAATTTTCCTCAGACCTTAGGAAATATATGACAATGCAATAGAGCTTGTTATTAACTCGTATTTATCAGAAACTAGGTTGTACTGTTATTCCACTCTGTCACCACCAGGGGGCAGCCATGACTAAGAAGTTAAATCCTAATTAATGACACGTTTATTCTCATATGTTCCCATATTTTACGGTTTGAAAGGAGGATTCTGACTGCTGGAACAGAACATGGATTTATTTCTGCTCTGTGTGAAAATGTTGTTAAATGTCTGACTTGAACTTCACCTGCTGTTGCCATGAGGAGGAAACCTCAGAAGAGTTTGTACACAATCCTCTTCATGGCATCAGTAGCAAAAGCAAAGTTTCTTCCCATTAAACTTAATAAATTCAACTGTTGTCATTTACCTTAATGTTGATGTCTGCCTGAGACGGCAGCTGTAGGATGTGTCCGTTCACTACAATGTCCAAAAGCAGCGCTCCGTCTGAGTCCAGACCACGTGCAATGTGGGTCATTCTCAAGATCTCTCCTAGGACAATCAAATACATTCACATAATCAGTCAAGGTCAAGTTTATTTATATAGCACATTCCAAACAACGCTAAGTGCCCAAAGTGCTGTACAAAGATATAAGTATCAGTGAGGAAAGAACCTCATTCAGCAGAGAGTCTCTAATGTAGGGGTATAATATAATACAGTATATGCACAGACTAGTCTATTCTCACCTGTAGCAAACTCCACTTGTGTCTCTCGCCTGAAGATGCCTCCTGTTAGTGTGTAACCATTGACTGCTTCTCCTTTTTCCTGTGCAGTGGTCCAGTAGATGGGGTTGAGGATGGAGATTAGCTTCCTCATTGCAGGGCCTGTTATTTAAAGACAGATTTTAATTAGCACCATTTGGGTTGTTTGAATAAACTAAAATGGAAGGAACATGTATATTTTGAAACTGACCAAGTGTCCTTGGTACATTAGAAATCGTGGCCTTAATCACTTTGCTGCCAGGTTTGCTGTCTGAGATGGTGGCATTGAGGATAGCGATGCCGAACTGTATATCATTGATGTTTCCTATGATGCTGCCACGTGCCTTCTGGGGTCCACCTGACAAAGAGAGGCAGTATTTAAGGATGTGATGCTGTAATTGATCCACATTCATTTACCGACGTCTTACCTGGGCAAGCTTGGGTGTTACATCTGGACAACTGGGAGGAGTCTCCCGGACACGGACGGCCGCCGTTACTTGGAGACGGACTGTTACAAAGGCGGACACGAGTTCTCTCGCCACCTCCACAGGAAACAGAACATTCGGGCCAGGACTGCCATGGTCCCCAGTTACCATCAACTAAAAAAAACAACACAAAAACAGTACAACACAGTAAGTCATACATAAATACAAACATACTATAAGCCAGAGTATAAATTCAACTCAGTAAAACTCAGTAAGACGGTCATTGATTAAAAAGCTGCAACATTAAAGATGAACACGTGCATCAATGCACATGCACAATAAGTATACTCCAGTGATATTATTCTGAAATCACTTTTTCTTCTGGAACTTAAAGTGCATTTTGACGCTGATTGTGCCTTTTATTGAAACTGCTAAACAGAATTTCACAGATTTTAAATTTACTTTTAAAACAAGTACACTAAATTTGATTCTGATTTTACTACATTTACTGAATTTGCTACACTGCTGAACTCAACAAAATATCTCCCCTCCTCCCTCACACACCCACCCTCGCCCTACACAGGACAGTGTGCAGTGTGCAAATAACTGTGCATTACAGATCCTTTTACTTGACCGACATTTTTTATTATTGATCATGGCTTTTACTACTGAAAATATTTTTTTAATCACTGAACCATAGTTTTTTTTATACTTGACACAGTTTTATATGCATATTTATTCTATCTTGTATATATAGTGTCTGTTTTATTTATTGCTGCTGCCTCCTGAGCCACTTGCATAGAAATTTAAATTAAGTTATAAAAGGTGCGTACATGAGTGCTTTGTCCACGTCTGACAGTTAAAGACACTGACTCACCAGGACAGATGGCTGTACTGCACCTCTGGATCTGGGTATCAGCACCTGCACATGCTCTCCCGCCGTTGGCTGGTCTGGGGTTGTCACATGTCCTGTAGCGCCTCATCTGACCTCCGTTACATGTCTTACTGCAGCTGCCCCAACTACTCCATGGACCCCAGTTACCACTGACTGACACAAAACGTTATATTGGAAGAGGAAAAAAAATCCAACATGAGAATCTGAGAAGCCACATATCTGTTGGAAATAAACAGAGCTCTGAGAACACTAACTCACTGGGGCAGGGGTCGCTGTTACAGAAGTCGATGTGCACGTCATTGCCCTCACATTGTCTGCCACCATGCATGGGGGCGGGATTTGCACAGAGACGTGTCCTTTGTCTGGTTCCACCACCACATGAAACACTGCAGGCTCCCCAGCTCACCCATGATGACCATTTTCCATCCACTGGGGGGGGAAAGTCAAACAGTTTGTTTCTTTCTTGTTCATATTTAATTTAAGACATTGCTTCCTACTTCCTGTTTCTTCTGTCCCCTTCTGTGCCATAACATAAAAGCACATTTATTGTCAGTTTTGCCATACGTACAGCACATATAGAAGACTGAAACTGAAAAAACTCTAACAATGACCATAGTAGAAAAGATTTAAAAAATATAAAAAATAGAATAAAATATAACTATAAACAGTAGGAGGTTGAGGAGACCGGAAATAAACAATAAAGTGGCAATAATAAAGTGACAGATGAGTTACCGAGTTAAAGCGACATATGCTTATCATAAACCTCAGAACTTAAGCTGGTTCAATATCCAAGTTATTATTCTCAAAGAGCCCGGCGTCCTCACCTGGACACGGCCTCTCCTTGCAGACTTGGGTTTGGGTGTCCGTGCCTTCACAATGTGGCCCATCAAAGGCTGGAGGAGGGTTATTACACAGCCTGATTCTGGACTGCATACCTTTACCACAGGTCTCACTGCAAGGGCTCCATGGAAGCCAAGACCCCCAGTTACCTGCCACTGCAGATGCATTGAATAAAATATCAGCACATATACTATGGGCTTTTCTTTCAACAAAGAAAATCACAGAGTCACAATGGAGGATTGTTAGATTCAGTGAAGATAGAATGTAATTTGTGATGCTCTTACAAGGAGGTTTGTATGGTGGCAAAAAAATACAAGAATAATGTCCAAAAATAAAACAATTATTTTAATTATTCATTATTTGGATATAAAGGTTTTTATTAAAATTAGATTGAGCACTGAATATGCAATTTATGTACAAATAATTCTGTCTAAAATAACCATTCGATATGCATTTTATATTACTGCCAAATGCACACTGAATAATACTAGGACCTAGAATGACCAGACTGGTTCTACAACGAGAACTGGTTAGAAACATCTCACTCTATTTTTAATTTGTATCACTGACCAAAATGCTTCTAGAATCAACTGGATTGACATATAATGAGAGTTTTTAATTGATTTGTTCCTCTTTTCAAGAAAATATACATCTTGGCCTGGCACAGGTTTTTTCAATCCAGATCCAGACACATCTGCCAGACAGAATGACACATGACCTCTCATTTTCATCTAAGGCTACACGGCTTATGTATTTGTGTAAAATCTACACACCTGGACAAGGTCTGACACTGCACATGATGACCTCCACTGCCTTCCCCTCACACGGCTTGCCTCCATGCTGAGCCGGAGGGTTGCTGCAGGTGCGAACCCTGGTTCTGTTGCCCTGACCACAGGTTCGTGAACACTCCTCCCAGAGAGACCACTCGGACCAGTTACCATCCACTGCAGTGAGATACATGTACATGTCTTAATATGCATAAATCATTTGCCTTAAAGCTGCGGTGCTTGATAGCTTTTGGCATCATTGGACAAAAATCCCTTTTCTGCATATTCTAATTAAGTGGTCTGACAGAGGAACAATGCCATCCACATCTATGGAGTCTGTTTTCAGTTTGTAGAAAGTCTAGAGCCATGATGCAGATGTGAGCTAATCACAGGTGTTTTTAGACAGGTAGGGGGTAAAATGCATGACAGCTGTAATTCCATGGCTAAACACTGAAGACTGGATAAGTGGCTTCTCTTTTCCACATGGGTGTCAAATGGTGTCAAGTATTTATCTTTACATACAGTTTTCTGAAAGGTACTGTATGTATTTTCAAAATCTGGATCTCCCCCCCACCCCCGATTTTTGAAATTAATAAAATATCTTTTCTAAAAATGCATTGAATCATTTCTTTCTCAAGCGCTCAACAGTCTTCACCTGGACAAGGTTTTCCATGACAGCTGCGAGTCTCTGTGTGTGAGCCTACACAGTGGCGCCCTCCGTTGGCAGGCAGTGGATTATTACACTGTCTCAGCCTCTTCTGAGCTCCGACACCACAGGACACACTGCAAGGACCCCACTCAACCCACTCTGAGTAGCCTCCGTGGACTGGAAGACAAATGAATGCTTCTGTAAATAAACATGTTTGTCATTCATGTTTGATTGATTTAACTAGCTTTACTTGTGACATGGGGCGTACCTCGTACAGTGAGGGTGACCCTGACCAGCACTGATCCGAGCAGGTTTCTGGCCACACATTCATATTCAGCCGTGTCCTCTTTCTGTGCGCTGCTGACCCTGAGGGAACTGTTGGACAGGGTGGAGAAGCGGTCGTTGCTCAGTAACGGGCGGCCCTGTCGGGACCATTCTATAATGGGGGTGGGCTCTCCGTCCGCTTGGCAGTTGATCACAACTGTCGTACCAGCGTCGACGACTGTCTCCACTGGCTCCAAAGTGATGGTGGGTGCACCTACAACAACGACACAATGGGTTTTTAAAATATAAGAAAAGAAATCCTGATGAATATAGAAGAGGGACCTGAGAGACTGTTATAAGTGAAGTGATGATTTTTAAGACAAATGTGGTTATCAGGCACAAAGGGACAACTAAATAGAAAATGTATTGGTGTGGTCCATATCAGTTGTTTAAAGTTTGGATAATTATCTGGCCAAAAGTATTGGGACACTTTATTGTTTTATTGTTAACAGGGAGCTGGGCTACAAACATCATCATATTAAATGTCATTGTATAATTTTATATTGCCATTATTATCATTGTGGTAAATATTTTTATTTCATCTTTAGGTTCAATTATATCTCTATTGTCATCTACGCCAAAATGCTTCAGAGTTTTATTTTATTTTTCATGTTCCAGCATGCATAATCATTTAAAACACAGGTAACTGTCTGGTTTCTTCAACTCTAACTCAGGAAGAAAATCTTCAAACTCAAAAGAAAAACTGACTATTTTTTTGAGGATAATGTTTCAAATTACTGGGAATGGGAGGTCCTACAAGCTGTGTCTATGATCTGTCCAAATATTTTTGTCCATGTACTTAACTTTGTCAGCTGTTGACCTTTAGAATTTTTCCCCTTTATATCAATTGTCTTTATTGATTAAAATGTCTGGACTAATAACAAACCTGTGATTATTTTCTTCTAGTTGGCCCTGGTTTGTGATGTGGGAGTTATTTTTGTCACATGAATTGTGGAACTCTTTTTTGGATTTCAGGTTTTTCTTTGTGTTTTCTTCATCTTTTAACTCAATGAGACCAAGTTAGCAGAGTGTCTCCACTTTGACAAGAGTTCCTTCAGATTATCATTGTTTTTTCAGTCTAATACACTATAAATAACATCAGTCAATAACTTACTCTGTAAAGTTAGCGTGACACTTCTCTCCACAACCCCAGCATCATTCGTTGCCACACACATGTAGTTACCAGCATCTTCAGTCTGGAAATGAAGAATAAATGAACACATAAATAAGTAGCTCCAGTGTCTTTATAGTAGTGTGTTATACTTTCTACTTAAAGTATTTCTTTATATAAAGGATACAAACAAATTCATTTAATTTGCAGTGAGACTCAGGCTTTAATACCACGTACACTGAAACACTAGACTTAAGACACAGGACATATCATCTCATATGTTTTCCTACCACTGTGCCATAGATGGCCAGAGAACCGTTGTCCAGCTGACGGATGCGGTTGCTGATCTGGATGTTTATTCCGTTTTTGCTCCACTGGATGGTGGGCAGGGGGTCGCCTCGAACCTCACAGTTGAGGATGGCATTGCCTCCCAGAGGTTCAATCCGGTTAGAGTGGGGGTCCCCGTCAATAATTGGAGGCTCTGGAGACAAACAGAAATGAAAACACATAAGTACTGATCAATTTGACTTATACACAACTGCACAAGCAAAATATCAGTCAGGTCATTATTGAAGTTTGTTTTTACCTTTGACGTAGACAAAACCCAGAGACTTGATGGACCCTACGCTGTTTTCAGCCACACAGGTGTAAGTACCAGAATCATCTTTACTCACTTTCTCAATCACCAGCTCACTGTGGCCATTCATGTGGCTGTAATGAACTGCAGCGACAATAGGCAGTGAAAGACAAAAAGAGACAAAACGTTTTATAAGTAGAGTTTATTACAGTTTATGCGCATATAAGTTAAATATATTATAAGTGCAACAGTGGATGTTATTTGTCCTTGAGATGAATGGATGACTTCTTACCTGGCATGATATTGTTATTGAAGGCCCATGTGATTCTGGGAGGGGGGATGCCACTGACACTGCAGGCCAGCAGGAGGCGCTCTCCTTTATTGAGGGCTACATCACCAAGCAGCTCAGTGAAGACAGGGTGAGTCTGCACAGACAGAGTGACCGTCCGACTGTCCTGGCCGACTGCGTTGGTGGCAACACAGGTGTAACTGCCTGCATCGTCAGGCTGATGAAGACAGAGGATGAGGAGAAGGGAGGGTTACATACAGTATATGAGTATTATACAACTTACTGATCTCTTAACAAACCTGATACCTGACACGGTGGTGTCAGAACCAGGGTCCCCTATAGAGGGCTTTGAGGACCTGTACAGAACTACTTTCGGACAAAATACACTCTCCGTGATGGGAACTTCATACTGGAACATTCTACCGCTCTTAATAAGAGAATGCTCCACATACCCTACCTTCAAAACTCAACTCAAACAGTGGCAAAAAGCAAATCTGTCTCATCATCTTCTGATTTCTAAGTGTTAACCTTTTAATTGTATTTTTATTGTGTTGTACTTTCATTGTGTTGTTCTTTTATGGTTCTATTTTTATGTTTTAATTGTAATGTTTTCTGTTACCTGCCTCGGGATGACAGATGCAAATTAGCATTTTCACTATAATTCTATATTCACATCTGATGTTGTTCAATACAGTTCATTAATGTTCACTGTCCCTACCAAAATAAACTAACAAATATAATTAAAATAAATAATAAAAGTCTTTAATTGACTTAGAGACATTAAAATAATGCTATATAATGTTCATGCTTTATTGTGATCCTCACCTGAGCGATGTCAATAACCAGCTCACCAGACGGCAGGATGGTGTACTCCCCTGCGCTCTCACTGAGGGGCTCACCATCCTTCTCCCAGGACACAGTGGGCTGTGGAACCCCCTCCACCACACACACCAGCTGGGCCTGACTGTTCTCAACCACCGCAAGCTCCTGCTCTCTACCGTGGATGGAGGGTGGGACTGCAGAGTTAAGAAAAGAGGAAAGAACATTACAAAAGAAATGCACTGTTAATTCCTTATTTTGTTTTTACATTTCCGAAAGTTGTAATTGTATTTAGAAATGCAGTGGGATATGCTCTGAGTTCTGATGCATACTCTATATCAGGGGTGTCAAATATCAATTGGGTTGGCCCAGTAAAATACTATCATAATGTCCCATAATTAATGACAACTTCAAATATTTCTATTTATTTTAGTGTGAAAGAGTAAAATTACATTAAAATGTTGACATTCACAAACTATCCTTTCATAAAAAATGTGAATAAACTGAATAAATATGAACATGAAAATTCTCAACAGAAGTGTAATTTTAACAATATTCTGCCTGTTACTAAATGTTTATGTATTTGTAGATCCACTCTGATGTGTACGTTATAATGCAGGTTGTTTGTGGTTGTTCATGTTCATGATGTAATTTTACTGTTTTCACTGTTATTATTTTACTGGTCCGGCCCATAGATCATATTGGGCTGTATGTGGCCTCTGAATTAAAATAAGTTTGACACCTGTGCTACATATTCTGTTTATTTTATATATTTTAATGGGTTTGATCCTCTATTGTACACATACTGTATATGGTACATTGAAGATACGATTCTAATTTCATCCTTTTCCTTGTTATTATGTACATTCTATTTCTTTTACACTTTAAGCCACATTTCTTGTATATGATGGGTGAAAAAAGTTACAAATTTGATTATTGATTCAAGTCACTACATCATCACGTACTCTGCACAGTAAGGCTCATCTCTAGGCTGACGGTTCCCGCTGCATTGGCAGCAGTACAGGTGTATCGCCCAGTGTCACTGGGTTGGATGAAGGCGATGTGTAGGGATCCAGAACTGAGCACCCGCTGGCGTACAGTTTCAGTCAGCATCTGCCCGTCTTTCCGCCATGTGACTGAGGGTGGAGGGGAGCCATCAGCCTGACACTGCAGAGTCACAGAGGAATCCACAGGCGCCAGGTAGTCATGAGTATCTGAGCTGATCACTGGAGGGACTGGAGGGTACAGTGCACACAGAAACAGTACATATATTGTACATTAATTAGCACCAAAACTGGCATTATGACTGACAGAAAACTGACATATATGTACACGAGAAGAGACATGCACTTACAAACACTTCAACTTAGATAGTCCACTAACAGAGGAAATTACAAAGCATTAGTAACATTTCAGCAGCTTATGATCAAGTTTTTGGAACATTTAGCTTTCAATTGCAGCGCATTTTGAGTTAATGATTGACATGACTTTTTTGTCATTATATGTGCATGAACAAATCAGTGATATTCAGCGGTTTATCTATTGAATTAATTAATTCTCAACTAATAAGCTGTTGAAATGTTGCAGTTACTCTGTAAACCTTAACTCTCTGAAGGAGGACTGTCCAAACAAATTGCTCCCATATAAGCTTCTTAATTACCCTGACAGGTTTACATATTATGCAGTGAAATACAAAACAAGACAACTGTTTTAGTTTACATTAGATTACAATGTTTTTTTACAAAATACTAATAATGACTTCCTGTAGTGTGTGACCTACCCTGTACTCTGAGCTTCGTCTTTCCCAGTGCAGTGCCTGCAGGGTTTTGAGCCACACATATGTATGTACCAGAGTCCGACACAGACGCCTTAGAGATCTGCAGGCTTCCATTAGGCAGCACTGTGAAAGCCCCACCTAATATCAAGAAGAAAAGACGTCACGTCATGATAATAACTTACAGTATAGTCACTAACAGACATGATAAATCACCTGTAGTGGGTATGTTGATGCCCTCCTTCTGCCAGGTGATGGTAGGTCGAGGTGAACCTGTTGCTTTGCAGGGCAACGTGATGGGATTATTTAAAATCACATCCAGAGTGGACAGGTGGGTCTGGATCACAGGAAGCTCTGAGGAAACAGATTACAGAAGATTTACACATATACAGATCTCAGTGAAATATAGTGTTTAGGTTGATAATGCACCTGTGAATCCTACTAGTGTTTAACAGATAATGCAAAACATACAGATTTATTTAACAAAGTCAGAAAATGTCATGCAATTGGTTTTATTAACAAAACAATTACGGTAATATATGTACCTGACATAACACAAAGGACATACTGTATGTGAAATGGGTCACTTATAAACCATTTGGAGTTAAGAACAGAGGTTCAGATACTAATTAAATAGGTGTAAAACCAGGGCTGTTAAACTCATTTTAGTTCACAGGCCACATACAGCCTAACCTCAAATGGGTCTGACCAGTAAAACAACAACATAATAACCTACAAATAATGACAACTCCAAACTAGTGAAAAAGATAAAATTGCATAATAAAAATGTTTACACCTACAAATCATCCTTTAAAAAAATGTTAATAACATGAACAAGTTGAAATTTATAAAGAAAAAAAAGTTAAATTCTAACAATATTATGCTTCATCTTATTATTACCACATGTGCATTACAACTTACAGATTACAGTGGATCTACAAGGGCACAACATATTTAGTATCAGGCATAATTTTGTTGAATTAAAATAACTTTGACACCCTTTACTGTTATTATCTTCAATGTACTTTTTGTATTTCACAAATTCATCCCACGGGCCAGATCAACCCTTTGGCTGGACAGTGTTTTACATCCCTGCATTAAACTATAAATATACAAAGCTTTTTGTCTAAATAAAAAAAAACCATATGGATTATACAACAACATTTTCAACCTACAAGACTTCTAACATGAGACATCCTAAATTAAAACTAACCCAACTGAATCTCTAAATTACTACGTAATGACAAAACATTTGTTCCATCAGGTCAAATGTTTGTTAATTAGATAAAAAAAATAGAGTAAAACTGGATTTTAAGAAAATGTAGGCGTCCCCAACCATTTAGATTTTCACATATTTTGGCAAGAAGAGCTACCTTAAGCTCTGTGTTCTTTGCTCTTACCCTGCACTGTGAGTTGCACGTGGCGCAAAGTTGAACCAGCAGCATTCTTGGCCGTGCACGTGTATCGTCCTGCATGACTGATCTCAGCTGAGGCGATCTCTACTGGACCTGAGCACAAATCACACACACAAAATCAACATAACATACTGATGTTACTAGTGATGACCCATACTGATCAAATGATGTACTCTGTATTTAAAAATAAACTGAATACTGGATGCAATTGATGGATTCTTACTGTAAACAACTGAAAAAGTCAGCAGATCTTACTAATACCCCCCCCGATCCCACAACACTTTACCCCTCAAGCTCACTGACACCCTGGTACCCAAGGATTCATTTTGAGTCTTAACTTTCAATCTTTTCAAAAACTTTTCAAAAATTTGAAAAAAAGGCAAAAAGTGGGAGAAAGGTGTGTGTGACTAATTGTTTAAATTGAAATTTTCAAAAATTTGTAAAAAAAAAAACAAAAAAAACCCCAAAATTTTGTTAAAATTCAGTCATCAAACTGTTCTCTACACCTGTCCCACCGGTAAAGAACATGTGTGACAATCGAAAAGTATTGGGTAAATAGTGTCCGAAAAATCAGTTGGACAAAAATCTCGGACGGAAGGAAGGAAGGACTGATGGAATTCCTGGTGTATGAGCGGGGGTGTAAAAAGTAAAATGTGTGTGTTGGATATCCTGTGTACGGCTCTGACCTGTGGGAAGGATGCTGTACCCTTGTCCTTCTTTCGGCAGCCTCATGCCGTCTTTGCTCCAGTGGATTGTGGGCTCTGGGACACCGGATGCAGTACAGGCAATGACCACTGGAGACAGTCTGGTTACAACCAACTCTGTGGGCTCATCTGCTACCGATGGAGGAACTAGAGGACCACATAAGAGAAGTTAAACCATGTAATGCAATCATTTCATCTTGCCACTAATGAATTCAGAACAGTTTATGACTAAATTGTGAACTTCTCCACTCACCATGAACAGTGAGGTTAATGAATCTGGAGTCTTCTCCTGCCTCATTGGAGACCACGCATTCATACACAGCTGTGTCCTCTACTGTCGGTGCTATAACTACCAGAGAACCTGACGACAGTAATCTGCCAGAGAGAAAGACAGATAAAATAGGTACTGACAGTTGTTTCACAAGGAGGTCCTACATATATAAATGTAAAAAGTAAAAAATATACACACAGGTGACAAATTAAAGGAAAAAAAGACAGGAAGTGCCTAATATTTCAACAGCATCTGTATCAATTTTAAAGTCTAATTATTGATTCCTACTATATATGATTTTAACATCTTACCTTTTCTATGTTAAGTCCCTTAAAGGGGTTTTGTCATTTGGAACTATAAAAATAAAACAGAATAAATCTGAACACCATTATTCCATAAGAGATTCCCACATTTTTGTGTTAATGAAAGTGCCATCTAATATACTGCTCCAAAATCTCTCATATCTAAGTGTTGTGTTGGGATGAGACGTAACATTATTTTCATACTCATTAACCCTTCAGTGGCTCCATGCTCACAGTATTCCTTCAATTGTTCACCTGTCTTTAAGTTCATATGAACTCGTAAAAAAGGAAACAGAGAGGGAGAAAACCTGGATCAACCTGTACATATTCTGGTTCTGGTCTGTACTGATGGGTCGCCCGTTTTTCGTCCAGCTGACGGTGGGCTTGGGTATCCCAGAGGCCTCGCAGGACAGGGTGGTCTGAACGTTGACTGTGACTGTCACATTGGTGCGTCCATCAGCGATGGAAGGAGGCACTGAAAGACAAGAGGGATATTAGATAACAGATTAGGGTAACAGATTCTTAAGTCATGTGTTGATAAATGTCTCAGCGTTCACAGTGTTCTACTCACCATACACCTGCAGATCGACTCTTTTGCGTTGAGTCCCAGCCTGGTTTGTTGCCATGCACAGGTAGCGGCCTGTGTCGGTCACCTGAGCAGAGTGAATGTGCAGAGATCCGTCCTCTGCAAATATGTACCTGCAAACATATTCAGACCATTAGTGAGTTTGAAACATGAAAAAAGTAGAAACAGTAGACACCTTCTTCAAACCCTCAGAGGAAACAGGAGTTAGCTCTAGCGGGTTTCTTTGCTTCATGGATGTGATTTTAATGCACAAAATAATTCATGACAGGGCACCACTATTTCTGACAGTGTGTGTGTTACACTGCAAAGAGTGTCTTTAAAAAGATACTGAAAATATGGCTGAAAGCAAAACAAAGCTGTGATCACTGACTGGCCTCCTGATGTTATTATTTTTAAAGAAATTTTATTGTGTTTTGTTAATGAATTTGTCTGTCATATGTTTATATGTTGCATTTTAGAATATACTGTGTTAAATATTATTTCTCTTATGTCATGTACTGTCTAGGTGCGTTTTAATGTGTCCTCTCCTGTCCAGGGATCACAGATGCTAATTAGCTTATAGCTAACTCTGATGATCAACAGATGAGTTGTGCATGATCCCAGTTATATAAAATAATAAACTAAAACCAAAACTATGAATGGATGACATCATTACTGTGTGACATGTGACATTACTGGCTGTACCTGGGGTTGTTTCCTGCCAGTATAGCTCCATGCTTTCTCCAGCTTACACGTGGCGGTGGCACTCCACTCACTATACATTCCAGTACTGCTGGTTTATTGACGTGCACTGAAACCGTCTGAGAGCCACCCTTGATAGTCGGAGCCACTGAGAGGACATTTGGACAGACAAACAGATGAATGCGTATTCCATTTTTGAAACTTAAACATGAATTGTGCTATACTCTATGAACAGTACCATTCACAGTCAGGTTAAACTGTCGTGTGGTCTTGCCGGCGATGTTGCTGGCCACACAGGTGTACTGAGCTCTGTCTCTAAGTTCAGCCATGTTGATCTGTAAGTAGCGGCCGCTGGAGAGCACACGCACACGAGTGGACGCCTACAAAGAGATAAAACGCCATCAGGGGAAGTTATGGGATTAAATGGAAAGGTTGTCTGTGTGTTTTGTTAGGTTTTTCACCTTCAGTGGTTGGCCATCTTTGAGCCAGGTCAGTGTTGGGGGTGGGACAGCATCGGACTTACACTCCAGAGTGACCTGTCTGTTCTGCAGAACCGACACATCCTGGGGCGTACTTTCACCCGCAATGTTAGGGGGAACTGTTACAAAAAACACACACAGATTCTTTTTCAATATGCATCTTTCCATCTACAGGGCACCCCTAAAGTCTCCACACATAGGAAATCTCATTAACTATATATTTTTTACCTCCACAGATGGAATATGGCTTTGTTGAACGAGGAAAGAATGGAGGTAAGGAAATCGTTCCTAATAAAATTATTTCCATCTCAATTGTTTTTGGGGTCAGAACACATTTTCTAAAGTCATTAATGGGTCAGGTGGGAAGCTTTGACAGGTCAGATGACAATCACAGGTATAGATTATATTATATATCTGTGTGACGTACCATGTACTCGAACCAGGAACTCCTTGTCATCATCTCCTGCTGGACTGTTGGCTAAGCAGCTGTATCTGCCCGTGTCCTCCAGCTGAGATAATGTGGACAATAAGCATGAGACAAAATGAAAAACTTCATGAAAAGTTCATGCGATTGCTTAAAAATGGAAAAGTATGGTGAAGTATATTTTAATCAACCTGTGCTGAGGCCACACGGAGCACCTCCCCTCCCCTCAGGAGGCGGAGGCTGTCCGTCTGAGGCAGGGGGCGTCCATCTTTGAGCCAAGTCAGAGAGGGTGTAGGGATACCTGAGGCCTCACAGAGAAGCTCCAGGACGTTATTAACCACCACAGATACCTCGGCTGGTGCACCAGAGCCTTTGATTCGTGGAGGGTCTGACAAAGAAAATGTGAATAAAACGATAACTTACTCTGACATTTACAGATAAGAAATATAGAAGACAAGACACTATTAACCTGCCATTCTTTCTCCTCTTAAACTCACCCAGAACTTTCAGGTTGAAGTGGCGGCTAGCTTGACCTGCTGAGTTGTTAGCCACACAGGTGTAGCGTCCTGTATCGTTGACCCTGGCCTGGGTGATGTGTACAGTAGTATTCTGGTTCAGGAAATTAAAGTGAGGGTCAGGAAGCAGGTTCACTCCCTCTGTGAGCCAGGACATGATTGGGGTCGGGGTCCCATCAGCAATACATGTGAGAACAGCTAAGTTTCCTCTAACTATGGTCACATCCTCGGTGGTCCCGGCTCCATCCAGACCTGGAGGGACTGAAGAGGGAAAGACAACGATAAATGAATGATAGAGCCTCTGGAACAATGGGGGATGTATTAAGGACTTGGTAAAATGAGAATTACACAGCAGTAAGGGGGTGACATTCACAGAAAAAAAAATATAATTTTTATGGTGCATTTAATACAAATACCATCAAATTACTAGAAAAAAAACTTGGATATTTTCTCAGATTATGAAGTGTCCAATAAAAGCATTTGAAACCTTTGAAATGTTCTAATTTTCTGCATGAATTGGTCATAAAATCTGAATATTCAATGTTTTTAATAGGTATGTTCAATAAAGACATGACATATTATACCTGTTTGTGTTGTATGAGGTTAAGGACATTGTATTTGTCAACTTAGATGCAGATCAGATCACATTTTATGACCGATTGATGTAGAAAACAAGGAAATTTCACTGGGTTCACGTACTTTTTCAATGGCTCTGACTTCTAAATAATGTTAAGTTAGACCAGTTTTCAGACTAACCATGCACTTGTAGGTTATAGTGTCTGTTGTCCACTCCTGCTCTGTTTGATGCAACACATGTGTAGGTGCCTCCATCTGACACTTGGGTGCGTGTAATCCTGAGGACAAAATAACCCTACAAATTAGTGTTATAATGCATATTAAAACTCACTGAATAGAAACCAACCACTTTAACAATGTTCATTAATTACAGTATTACACAATAAATAGAGGTATTAAATAGAGGAGCATTTTGTCTATAAACATGTCTGCATCAACAGAATATGGCCTTATGAAATGTACTACCCTCTGAGCATCTCTGTGGTAAAAATGTACCTGCACAAAAAAACTGCCATTAAATCATGATGCATCAATATTTTTTGAGCTTCTTTTTCAGAAATTTCTTACCAAACATTCAATCATTTTCAGGATTTTATTTCTCATTTTGGATGTATCGAAGACTAATCACCACCAATGACCCATCCCCCTAATATTTAATATATGGAAAATAATTAATATTTGTGTGTTAAAATCCTAAAATGATTGAATATTTGGTAGTTTTGAGCAAGTTTGAAGTTGATTAAGAGATTCATATAAAAAAGCTGGAAAATATTGATGTATGACGATTTAATGGCAGTATTTTTTGTGCATGTACATTTTTGCCATGAAGGTGTCCAGAGGGTGCAAAATGCATTAATAGAGTATAAAAGACACTAAATAATAAAAAAATTGACCAAAAACAAAAGCTGTAACACAGCTAAAATATCCCAAAATGAAAAAAGAAAGTTAAGACAAATTTACAAAAATACAAGAGGGGGGCATAGGCGTTAATTAGAAACAAATAAAATATTGAACATGGAAGTCAGATCAATGAATCTCCTTCTATGTAATGAGAAATATAATATTTGTGACCACCATTTTCTTAAAACAGAGGTGTTCAGTGGCCCTGTGGTGCCTCTTCATGCGCCCTGTCCACTGACCTACCGAAGCACCTGTCCAGCAGAAAGCAGTCGTATATGTGAAGACACGGGCAGAGGGAGGCCGTTCCTCAGCCAGTTGAGCTGAGGAGGAGGAGAACCAGTGGCAACACATTCAATGTTGACAGAGCTGTCCAAAACCGTTGTCAGTTCGTCAGCTGTGTCACTGTGTCCCTCTATGACAGGAGGAACTGGAAGAACACAGGGAAAGCTACGTCACTGTTATACAAAAACAATCTGTGTGTGCTTTACAGGAGATTAGGAGAAGTATTTGTACAATGCATGAAAAAAAAAAAAAAACTTAGTGAACTCACCATAAACATTCAGATTGAATATCCTGTCCTCTTCTCCTGCAGAGTTGGTGGCCACACAGGTGTACTTTCCACTGTCGGTGGTGTGAGCTCCTGTCACAGTGAGTGTGCTGCCGTCTGGACTGATCCTGATCGCAAACACCACAAACATCAGTTTATTATTATCTACTGGTATGAAACACAAATATGTAAACATTTCAGCAGAAAGTTTGTTCTACATAACGGATGTAACAATATACAGTACACATGCTACACATCCACATAACCAGAAGAACATGAGCTAAAAGCTCAACAAAACCAATTTTCTGAAACCAGAACACAATCCAAACAACTAGTAACTGCAAGCAGTTATGACGGGCCCTCGCGCACCTACGCAACTCGGGGTGGGTCAATCCATTTAAATGAA
>JAPQRQ010000019.1:6047677-6064758 GCA_037367365.1 Apogon talboti | reverse complement strand
AATAATAATAATAAACATTACAATTACAATAGGGCCTTCGCGGGCATGCTCGGGCATGTCCACTGCTCGGGCCCTAACAAGCACTTAAATGGGCAAATATCTAAAACAAGCTGACAGTCAGAAACCAGTGTATGTCATGAATAATTTAATAAAACAGTCAACCAGTGTGACAAACTTTGCAGCGCTAAGCTAATACTAAGCAGATCCAACAGTACAAGTATTACTTCTCTACCGCTAAAACTCACTGAATGAGACAAAGAGCAAAAATAAAGGTTTCATTATGAAGTGATGATTATCAATTTTGCCTTAACAATGCTGTTTTCTGATCATACCTTGGTTTTATATGAATGAAACTGCAATCAGCTAATCCATTGCTTTGTGTTACATTGAAATGAGGCAGATTAGAAACAAATCGCCCTGCATTTATTAAGAAAGGTACAAATTCATCTCAATAAAACATTCTTGGGGATATAATGTCTCCGACAGGCCTTTGATAAAAATTCTTTTCCCTGTATCTGTTCACTGATTTCTATACCTGAGTCCCTTATTTGTAGAAGTGTTGATGGCTTCACCGTCCTTCAGCCATTGGATGGTTGGTGTTGGGTTTCCTCGGGCTCGACATTCCAGCTGGATGCTTTCATTCAGTAGCACTCCCATCTCACTGGGCAGCTCTGACCCAGAGATACTGGGAGGCACTAAAACAGAGTAACTGGTGTTAATTTCAATCCATCAGACGCCAGTGTTTGTGCTTCTAATTTAATACACTTTAATATCGTGATATGTACTTTATTTATATCTAAGATTTTAATGTAGTTTCTTATAAACAAAGTGTTTTGATCAGTATAATTTCACAGTGACTGAAGTGTTAATACTTTTAACATACAGACTGAGACAGTGCATGTACCTTGTATGGTGAGGCGGTAGCTCTTGTGTGCTTTCCCCTCCACATTAGAAGCCACACATGTGTAAGTGCCGCTGTCTGAGAGCTGTGATCGAGCAATTTGGAGTTTGCTGCCTCCTGAGAAGATGTGCATCTCCAAAGATTCTGAATTCTCTAAAGGATTAAATAAAATCAAACACAACCATCGATCTCACCAACTTCCTAAAATATTTACTCCATTAAAGGTCCAGTCATATTTGACCTCCATCTAAAACCCTTTTCCTCATCTGAATCATTCAGTAGCTCTTAAAATAAACAGTCACCTATGGGGCGTCCATTCTTCAGCCAAGTGAGACTGGGAGGAGGGATTCCTGTGGCATCACATGCGAATGTGACCGGGTTACTGATGGTTTCTACGACACTCTCCTCTGCTGGGCCATTGATGCTGGGAGGTACTGTAGAAAGACAAAAAGAAGAGAAGGAATACAACGGATAGTTTTCACAAGAGTGCGTGCTTTACTTTGGTTCACATGTAATGAAGTGTCATACGAAATGAAATGTATAAAATTTCGATACCATAGATGTTTAAGTGGAAGTTCTTGTCCACTTGACCTGCAACGTTTGTGGCCTTGCACACGTACTGTCCAGTATCAGACACCTGCGAAACAAGGGATACTTCAGAAAGGGTTCACATTCTAAATAGCGTAATTTATTTAAAGGGGTTATATGTTTTGTTAATATTCCAAACTTTCAACTGCAGGGGGGAGTCTCATACCAGAACACATTTAGGACCAAAACCACCACCAAATCAATGCTACGTATCCACAGACTGTATTACTCACTGAATAAAGTATAAAGCTCATTATTACACACATCTGTATTATGGTATCGTCAAGTTTTCTTCCTCAAACTAAAACTCATAGACTTGTAGGTCACAATAACACTGTCTTATAATCGTCACGTGCTGCATCAGCTAATAGTTTACATTAAAGTTGTGTTAGCTTAGCTCTGTTTTTAGACTGAAAACAGCCACAGTAAAACCACAAATTACACCTGTTTTCTGTACAGTTTGTGTGGTCAGTAAATGAACTAAAAATCTGTTTGGAATCAAACAAACTTTTATCACTTTGTCACTTTCTTTGACTCTAAAAGTTGTTTCCTAGTGATTCTCATTCCATCTGATCACTTTCTGAGGCTCTGGTCAAAGGCCCTCTGGTGTTAGTTTTTCTCACCACGGGAGACCGACAGTGACTCACTACTCCCTCTAGTGGTCACATAAATCCCCCGGCCCATAGGTGTAAATAAATTCAGCTCATATCACTACAATCCAACACAATGACATCTTTGACAGAACTTCAGAGCTCTTTATGCAACACAAATGATAATTCTAGACCATTTTTAATATGGCAGGAGAAGAAATACTACATAAAGCCCCTTTAAAAAAGACAAGTAAATGAGCAATATTGTGCAATATGGAAAAACAAAACAGCAAGGTGTGACAATTAGCTTGAGGTCACACAATGGTTGAAGAGAGAACAGAAAATCCAAAATGGAGAAAAAAACAGACAGTGTAACTTTCACCTCTGAGCCCTTGATCTGCAGCATCTGTCCATCTGCCAGGATGAGCAGGTTGGCAGATTCTGTCACCACTCTGCCATTCTTATACCAGGTGATGGTGGGGGGAGGCACAGCATTGGATTCACATTCCAGAGTTACAGATTTTCCAACGAGGACATTGACCACCACAGGAGACCCTCCACTACTGTCTCGGATACTGGGAGGAACTGGGAGGGAGAGGAGGCAGAATAAAGTTTACTGCTGGGTTCTACTGGAGGACTCAAGGGCTGTCAAGTTCTCATTATATAATATTATACATATATGATATAATATAATATATGTAATACAGTAACTGTGGGTGTAAACTCACCAAAAACTGTGAGCTGGATGTGTTTTTGAGCCTCTCCTGCTGCATTCATGGCTACACATTTATACTTCCCCCCATCCGATACTTTTGCTTTTAGAATCTGCAATGTACGACCACCTAAGGGCACAAACAGACACAAAGTGCATTAAAAATCAGCGTATAAATGTAGCGTAATGCGATCTGTACTTGTTTTATGGCATGTGGTTGCAATATGGTAGCTGCGGTGCTCCTATCGGTTTAGACCTCTCCTATGTTACTGTACCTGGCATGATTAGAGCATTACTATTGGCCTGAACGGGGCCTCTGTCATTTAGCCAGCTCAGTGTCGGTGGTGGGAAGCCGGTAGCTTCACAAGAGAGAGACACAAAGTTGTTCACCACCACTGTCACACTTTCTGGATTAAGGCCGATTATAGTGGGAGGCACTAAAAGACAGAGGAGAAGCAAAATATTTAACCATGAGACATTTCAACAGCTTTTACTCATTGAAATCCAGTTCTGGACAATGTCGGTAAGTGGAATTGCAGAGATACATGTTTTATTATTCCATGTGTGGCTCACCATGAACATTGAGGTTAAAAGATTTTTCGGCGCTGCCAGCGACGTTGTCAGCCACACACACATATCGGCCTGTGTCAGACACCTCAGCAGTCAACACCTGATATAATGGAGAGTAATGTTGTCAACTTTTTGTCCAAGGGAGCAGAAATCCTTTAATAACTGTTAAATATCCTAAAAAGTCAGTATGAACATTAAAATGAACCAAAATACCTAGATATTTATGTTAAACTCTCTGAATCAATATGTTATCATGAGAATGAATTTCACGCATATTATCTGTGCTTACCTGAAGTGTTCGGCCACTGGAAAGGATTCTTTGTGGGCCATCAGAGCTGATTGGCTGGTTGTCCTTAAACCAGGTGATCTTAGGGGCGGGGTTTCCATCCACATGACATTCCAGTTGTGTGGTTTTATTGACCAGGACGGTGATTTCATCGGGCAGGTCGGTGTCTGAGCCTCGAATGATTGGAGGCACTGAGTGTAGTATAGGAAAAAACAGAAGCAGACACATCCACGTTATGGCAGTGCTTTGTAAAATGACACTTTTTTCATCGTTCTGTTAAACACAAATACTTACATAGTACTCTGACATCGTACTGAATGGAGTCTTCTCCTGCTTCATTGACAGCCACACATGTGTATCTGCCTGAATCCTCAGCCTGAGCTCTGGGAATCTGCAAGACTCGACCACCTGAGATTTTCATGATTAAATGGTTAATATTTGTAGTTTATCAGTATTTCTGCTTTCTGGGTTCTGTTCTCCTCACCTGGTAGGATCAAAACTTTATCATTGGAGTTCAGCAGTCTTCCATCTTTGTACCAGGTGAGTGTTGGAGGGGGAACAGCGTTGGTTTCACAGTACAAAGAAATGGGATTGTTGAGTATGACGTCCCGGACATCCCCACTGATACCCGGGGGAGAGGTCGTGTCTCCAGCGCCGCCGGGTTTGTTGAAATTAGGTGGAACTGTAAAGGGAGAGAAGAGGCACAGGAACATATTTAAGCTTCTTTTTGAGGATTTGAGAAACATATTTATACAGTGACTGGAAATGCATTCAACTCCATTGGTTCCACATGTGTTTTAAGATGACACAGCTGAAAAAATGCACACTAAATGGTACAAAAATAATCTCTAAACCCAATAAATGTCTCTGTTACATTTCATTTTAGACAACCCAGTTCACCTTGTATATTTACATCAAAGTCCTTCTCATCCTCTCCAGCAATGTTAGTGGCTACACAGGTGTATCGGCCGGTGTCTGAAACCTGGGCGTGTTTTATCTGAACAATCCGACCATTGGCTGTAATGGACACGTGGTCATTGCCCAACAGAACCTGTAGAGATGGAAAAAGACCAGAGTGGCTTGATGGGTTACTTAAATAACTTTTCTTACATATTATTTACTAATTAGATGTAAAAACAGTAGAAAAGTGTCAAAAATGTAAGAAATATAATATCTACTTGTCCATCCTTGTACCACTGCAAAGCTGGTGTTGGAAAGGCCTGAGCTGCACACTCCAAAGTCAATGTGCTGTTGACCTTAATCTTGACCTCTTTGGGGGCTAGTCCTTCCCCTGGGATATCATTTTTATTGATCTGTGGGGGAACTGGAGTCAGGAAACATGTTTGAGTAGGCATTTTACACCACATTGCCACCTAAAATATCTGTGTGCAGAAGGAAGCAAGTGGGTCTGGACAATAAAACAACACTTGGCAGAGTTCAATGACTTAAGAGTGATTCTTAAAGCAATATATCACAAATGCATGGGATGTCCAAACACCTTGTCCACCAACTATATACAGGAAACAACTAAATTCTCTCACCATAAACTTTGACCTCATAGTGCTTCAGGGACTCTCCAGCCTCATTAGTGGCCACACAGGTGTACCTCCCTGCATCCTCCTCTTTAGCGTTCAGAATCTGCAGGGTCCGCCCACCTGTAAAAGCATCAGGAATACATGACCAAACATGTACAGTTTCCATTTCTTTTTGTTTTGTGCGAAGAGCTCTTACCTGGAAGGATTCGGACATTGCGGCTCGACTCAAAAGGAGATCTGTCCTTGAGCCAGGTGATCAAAGCAGGAGGATAAGACTGGACTTCACAAACAAGGGAGGTGGGGCTGCTAAGGGTTACCGTCACCTCCTCTGCAGAACCTTCAGGACCCGACTGACCAATTGTGGGAGACACTGTCAAGAAATTAAAAAAAAAAAAAAGACAGAGAATTCAAATGTAGTCTGATGCAGCTGCAAGGTGATCCACAAGAGCAGGGGTTGTATCTGTACCCAGGACGTTGAGGTTAAAATGCCGGCTGCGGTCCCCTGCCGTGTTCGATGCCAGGCAGCTGTACCTGCCGGTGTCTGAAACCTGAGCACCAGAGATTTGAAGAAAACGCCCATGAGACAAAACCTGGTGGCGTCCGTCAGGCACCAGCAGCTGTCCATCCTTCTGCCATTTGATCTCCGGGACCGGATTACCTGAGGAACCATCATAAAGTTCACAAAGGGTTACAACCTGTTTCATTCAGTGTCAGTTTGGGAAAGAATTGAAAACATCACTCACCAGACGCCTCACAGGAGAGTGTAATGTTATGTTTCTCCTTGACTTTGGTGTCCATCACAGTTCCCTCATCCACAATGCTGGGTGGCACTGTCGGATTAGACTCCAGATTAATTTAGCAGTTCTCGCTCTCCACTTGATTAGAAACTTATAACAAGAGAATACTTTACATATTGATGTTAAATTGTAAAATCATTTCAATGATGCATAAGTGAAATTTTCATCAATACAAATAAATAAATGTACTAGTTTTTACCAAGGATGTCAAGGTCAAAGTTCTTCCTTTCTTCTCCAGCGCTGTTGGATACAATACAGGTATATCTCCCAGCATCCTCTACTGCAGCATGCATTAGACGCAAGCTCCGCCCTCCTATGATTTTAATAAGACAGGTTTTATCTTCAATTTTTCTTCTGTCATTAAGGAACGTTTTCAAAGGTTATGACAATCAGAAAAGAAAAACCTCTCATAAAAGCTACAAAACTTGACTGTTAAATAGGTGAACCTCCTGAACAAACTGACGAATATAATAAATTAAGTTTTACTGACTGACTATCATCTGTGCTTTTTTACACATCACCATCAATAATGACACTTGCTTTTGATTAAACTTGTGTGATCAACATTTTCTACTAATTCCCATTATTCCCATTCAGGAATGCAAAGTGGAAAAGAGTAAAAAACAAAGTAAGTCAATTTATTTATTGTTAAAGGGGTTTTATGTACAGTAGTATTTCTATTTTTCAAATGCTGGTAAGGAAAACTAACTCCATGGGGTCAGAGTCGGTGAACGTGACTCCATGATAAAAGTTAGAACCTCTGTTGTTGTTTTCACCACTGGACACAGCTCTAAATGAAAATAACGGAGTTTGATGCTGAAATGGCAGTGTTTCTTCTAGACGGGTGAGTTTGATTCTGAGTCTTATGAAGGTATAAAGTTATTATGTAATGTTATTATCTTTGCTAAGTAGCCGTTTGTTGATTCACGGTTAAACTATCAACTGATGCAGCACATGAAGGTTATAAGACACAGTGTTAGAACCCCTTTATTTATTTTGTAAAGGCAAGTTTGTGGTAAACGTTTTATAGCTTTGTTTAACAGATGATTCTCTCCGACTCACCTGAGAGGATGCGAACTGAGCTGGTTGATTTAATTGGTTGTCCATCCTTTAACCAGGTAACGGCAGGAAGAGGGATACCAGAGGCTTCACAACTTAAAGCGACAGGGTTTTTCACTACAACACTCACATTTTCTGGAAACTGAACCTGACCAATGATAGCGGGTGGAACTAGACAAAGGAGAGTGGGAAAAAAAAGAGAAAATAGGAAGAGTAAACCACAACTCAACAGCTAAAGAAATTAAAAAGAGTCTAAAAACAGGTGATCATTCATACCATGTACGCTGATATCATGTTTGCTGTCAGCCTGTCCTGCCACATTAACAGCAATACAAGTGTAGCGCCCTGTGTCCGACACTCTGGCGTCTTTAATCTGCAGCAGCCTCCCCTCGTTCAGGACTTTTGCACCATGTTGACCGGTGATAGGACGTCCATCTTTCAGCCAGGTGATCGCTGGCCGTGGTACACCCTCTGCAGCGCACTGTAGGGTAACATCACCTCCTTTTGTCACAGTCACATCATCGGCATCGCCCTCGCTGCGTCTGATATAAGGGCGGACTGAAGTGAGAAAAGCAGGTGAGTTGGAACAGGGTCAATCTGGACTCATCGGACCACATGACCTTCTTCCATTGAACCTCAGTCCAATCTGAGAAGCTACTCACTGCATCAGTTAAGAGGTTAAAGAACTGACATATTCATCGCTGCACTAATTATCCAATGGAAGGCCCTTAAGTACTTCCGCTAAATCCATGCATTTTTTTTGGTCAGGCTCTGTCTATGACATTGTAACAGAGTACATCTCCCTTCTTTTGTAGTAATTAATAATTACAGAATGAGTTAATGACTATAATGCAAGAAACCTGGTGTTGCAGATTTACCATAAACCTGCAGACTGTACTCCTTGAAGGTGCTCCCAGCTGCACTAGAAGCTGTACAGGTGTATGAAGCGGTATCTGTCCTTTCAGCGCTGGAAATTTGCAGCTGACGTCCTCCTGACAGAACCCTGACACGCTGGTCTGACTTTAAATCCACACCTGAAACAAACATCATTCACATAGTTAGGGTCCTTAAACGCACAACAATATCCATTTTATCATTCATACAGAACCATAAGAGCACAGACTACAAGACTGGCAAACAGCTTATACCCCAGAGCAATCATCACACTGCACGCTGCAATAAGGCAAGGCAAGGCCAGGCAAGTTTATTTATATAGCACCATTCACACACAAGGCAATTCAAAGTGCTTTATAAAGGCATAAAATTATATTAAAATCATAGAGAATAAAACATTAAACAAAATGAATTTTGTTGCGTATGCTCTGTGTATACAACGATAGTAAAGGAATCTAGAATTTTTCATGTCATGTTCATACACTTCACTCACCATCCTTCTTCCAGCTCAGGCTTGGTGGTGGAATACCACTGGATTCACACACCAGAGTGATGAGATTTCCTTCAGTCACTGTGAGTGGAGACACCTCCTCTGAGCCCCGGATGCTGGGAGAAACTGTAATATTGACAAGACACCAAAAGGAGGCGCTCACATTTCACTGGAGATTTAATGAGTTCAAAAAGTCCTCATGCCCAAACCTTCACCTTCAGAGAAAACTGACTTTAATCCAGCTGCAGATTTACTACCGTAACACAATCAACTTCATTAACAGGGTTGGATAATGAAATAAATCACAGCTGACTAATACATGTCTTCATCCAAACTCTCAAACACAAACAAACCAAAGGTTACTCACCCCAGACATTGAGATTGTAGTTCTTCTCTGTTTTTCCAGCAACATTGGTGGCTTCACATGTGTACCTGCCTGAATCCTGCACCTGTGCACTGTTCACCTATAGGTTAGATCCAAAACCATAAATGAGATACTCTATCTAAGGTGACAATGATATCTCTAAAGATGATGAACACATATGGGAAAGGTGGTTTATATTGCACCTACTGGGGTCATTCATATCGGATCTTGATACAGTTTTTTTTTTATTTTTTATTATTGTATTGTTGTTAATCGTGGCTGTACCTTAAGCAGACTTCCATCGGCGGACACAGTGAGACCGGGTTTCCTGAAGAGTGGACGTCCATCTTTGCGCCAGGTGAGGGTGGGTGGAGGAATCGCATCGCTCTGGCAGTGCAGCTCCACTGGACGCCCAAGCATCACCGTGGCATTCACTTCTTCACCTTTAATATTAGGTGGCACTGTGGTGGATAATAGAGAGCACTACTGATAACACAAGCAAGCTCTGGAGATTCATGTATACAAAATGAAAAAAGCTATAAATAAACACATATGGTTTTACTAGGAGGCCTTCCAAACCATACCAACACTGCAAACTTAGTGTGTATGACAATGAAATAATTATTCCACTGGGCATCTGGTACTCTTTAAGTATTAATTCTGTTTTGGGTTATGACAGTACACTTAAACTACTTCAACATTAGTCTGTGGTATCAACAATCAGGCTTCATCTCCAACAGCTTCATGAAACATAATCTCCATGGAAATTACACACATGCACTCAGATACATGAGTCCAATGCAAAGAAATTACCTTAATCATTTATTCCTCCTTTAAATTTCTACATAGTGTTTTGTTGAGTCCTAGCTGTGAACTAGATTTCCCACAATCCACATAAGCCCTGGACATAATATTGATTTGGCACCTAACATTACTGGAGCTAAATGTTGGTGTCTTGTAAACTCATGAGGCTCTCGCACTTTGTGAGAATGACACAAAAATAAAAAAAAAATTTAAAAATGAAGAAAAATCTGCAGCTCAGAGACAGGCTCCTGAGTGTCCGCCAGGCAAACTGTGGGAAAACATTAGCTACCAAGTCAGGAAATGTCTGGAGGTCTGTGTATGACAATGTCTCATTTCTAACAGCAAACTGGACTCGAACGGAACATTTAATTCGAGTGACAATTTCACTCAACCTAATTTAGCGACAGACACTGGCTTGTGCAACTGCCCTTGTGTTGGTGTGTTTTCATTTAGATATTTATGCCTTTGTGATGAATCTGGCATAATCTGTGAAATGACTGGAGGTCAGTTTCCCTGCTTGTTGGTTACTGGATAGACAAAGCACAAAGTCACTGGGGAAGAACAGAAACAGGCCCTAGGCTTTGGCCAGACACAGGAAGCTGCAGAAGAATGGTAACAATTACCTCAACAAATCTGCCTTTACTTCTTTGGACAAGCTCTTTTTGATCTTCCTGAGGAAACGCATGTCATGTGGATGTATTTTGCATATATACATTCAAACAGAGACACAGGGACACACATACATTTCTATACATGTGAAGTATTTGTCTCAAATTCCCTCAGTGGCGTTTGCTTTGATTAGACCTGTATAAC
Source organism: Apogon talboti (assembly GCA_037367365.1). Taxonomy (NCBI): domain Eukaryota; kingdom Metazoa; phylum Chordata; class Actinopteri; order Kurtiformes; family Apogonidae; genus Apogon; species Apogon talboti. The sequence continues at coordinate 6,054,355 of JAPQRQ010000019.1, read as the reverse complement.
ATCTGTTTTCTCATCAAGCTCGGCTCAGTGCTGGAAAGTGACAAGGTTTATTGAAATGCTAAACGCATTTAAACTTACTTCCTCTTCATACATATGTTTCCCTTAAGGCGTCTTTCAAATATCAGTTGATGTGTTTTTATACGTGCATAATGCTGGATCTGGTGCAATGTTGACAGATGTGATAGAGCCAGCCAAGACTCTGACAATGCTTTTATAAACACTTAATAAAACAACGGGAAGGGAAAAAGACATGAAAGATTTGAAAAGGTTGACTGTATCCAAAAGACAGAAATTCCGCATGTACTGTATACTGTTCTTGCAGTGGGTGTATTAATATGAAAAACCCAAGTAATTCCCAAATCATTACTTAAAAGCACTTTTTTTTAATCCAAAGCCTGACCTAATGTAGTATAATGTGGACAAGCAAATAATTTTTGGAAGATTCAAGGCACAATCTGTAGTTAAAATTTCAATAAAATGTAGGACCTGGGCCAAAACTTTCAACTGTAGTTACCAAATCTCGCTTGTAAGGGAAACATGTTTTTGATGCTGTTACTACAAGCAAAACTAAATAGTGCTTGTCCTAATGAATTAGACCATGTTGTACAAACCTACACTACAGATGTAAAACTAAACACCTGTTTGTCTATGTACAGTATGCATATGTAGAGTGTGTAGAGTGTTTATCAATGGAATAATATGCCCCAGCCTCATCCTTTATAGACAATATGTTTTACACCATTCAAAGCTCACAAATGATGTTTTACTCACCATAAACCCTGAGCTCGTACTCTCTTTGTTGTTCTCCTCCTGCATTAACAGCCACACAGGTGTATCTGCCTGTGTCACTCACTTGAGCACTGTTCAGAGACAGAACTCTGCCACCAGATAAAACCTGAGAGAGAAGCTTGAAACAATCAGAAATACAACAAACGTGCACCGCAGTCATGGACTAAAGGCCTTCCTAAAGAGCAAAGTGTGTGTTGTTTTCTGATCTTGGTGTAGTATTATGGGAGATTATGTTTTTGACTGTTTTTTTTCTGATGCTGATATGATGACCTGGTATTTTAATGTGAAGACTTTAGTTTTACCATAAGTATAGAGCTCATTGTTACACACATATGTATTATGATATCATCGAGTTTTCTTCGTCAAACTGAAACTCATAATTATTTTGACAGTTGTTCAAAATACCCCTGTGTCGTATCATCTTCAAGTGCTGCATCGGATAGTTTATATTATAGCTCTGTTTTTAGACAGAAACAGTCACAGTAAAATGACAAATCACCTCTGTTTTCTGTGCGGTTTGTGTTGTCAATAGCTGAACTAAAGATCTGTTTGGAATCAAACAAACAAGGTCGGAACTGTCACAGTTTAGTTTGAACTGCGGATCGACACATGGCAACTTAACAAAGGTGGTAATAACTTCATACCTTCATACGCCTCATAATCAATCTCATCTGTGTAGAAGAAATACTGCCATTTCAACATCAAACTCCATTCTTTTCATTTAGAGCTGTGTCTAAAACAACCACAGTGCTTCTAGTTTTTATCACTTTGACTGTTTCTTAGTGGTTCTCATCCCATTTGGTCACTTAAATAAATTCACTTCATATCTCTACAATCCAATAACTGTGTCTTTGTCATAACTTCAGTACTCTTTATTCTAAACACTCTAATGATAATTTTAGGTCATTTTTTGTATTTGAAAATAGAAATACTACAAATAACCCCATATATGCTGGGCACCAGCAAGCAGACAGAAGCAAGTCATTGAAAGTCGCTTGTGTTGCATGTATGTGTACATCTGGCCTTATACTAAAAGTGATTAATTCTTTTAAATGATTTATGAGCACCTGTATGCCATGTGAAACACTCGCCACAGGGCTGCCATCTTTAAGCCAGGTGAGGCTGGGCAGAGGAACTCCACTGGCCTCACATTCCAGCCTGGCTGCTTCATTCACCACCACTGTAACAGTACCACCTCGACTGGAGATGACTGGAGGCACTGCAAAGAACAGGAAAGAAGAGAAAGTCAAGATAGATGCAGTGAAAGCGCTACAGCAGGCATTACACACACCTCCCTTAGATCTATTTACAAGTACTGCTCTGTACATGTGCATGCCACGCCCTGCTGCTGCTGCTGCTGCATGAGTTAGTCTATTTCTCTGTCTGCTAAACTCATCTTACATGGGGGGTTTATTTTTAAATGCCACCCACCGTACACCTGCAGGCTGTGGGATATCTCAGCAACTCCAGCCAGGTTGACCGCCACACATCTGTAGATCCCAGTATCAGACAGCTGAGCCCTTTCAATCTCCAGCACTTGCCCACGCTTCAGCATGGTCACTCCAGCTGCACTCGTCAGAGGTCGGCCATCTTTGTACCAAGTGATAGCTGAGGCAAGGAACATGCATTTTAATACACAACATCCCCCCACAAGACATTAATACCACATTTTAAAGACAAAGAAGGGAAGTTAAGTCATCAAAGGTCTGAGACTAGGCAGTTATGCTCCAATTCGCTGATTTTTATTTTATTTAATTTTGTGACATTTTTGATTTATATGAACTGTGGAGAGATGAAACTACACCATAAAGAGACAAGATATATCACTTACTCTGGTATAACCTATTCTGGAAAAGACAGCAAATCTTAGAATATTCAGATAAAACATTAATAAAAGAGACAAAGTGAAGCAGGGGTGTTAAACACACAGCCTGTGGCCCAGAACCGGCCCACCATAGGGTCAGTCAGGGGTGTTGAACTCATATTAAGGCCACATACAGACTAATATGGTTCCGAGTGGATCAGACCAGTAAAATAATAAAATAATAACCTATAAATGATGACAACTACACATTTTTCTCTTTTTTTGTTTTAGTCTGAAAAAAGTAAAGCTACATGATGAAACTTTAAGCTAAGTTTAAGTTAAGAAAGTTTAAGCAAAAGAAGAAAGGAATGAGCTGAAGTATAATAGAATGTAATTGCATACAGTGTACAGTACATCCAGTGGGAATAAAGAGAAGCCGTCTGTGAACAGTCATCAATTTTCTGCTTGTCCCACTTTAGGTAAAAGGGGAATAATGCCTTAGAAATTGTGAGTGAACAGAGCAGCACAGAAGAGGAAGATTATGAGCCTTTTTACCAGGTAATGGGCTGCCTGTGGCCTTGCACTCGAGCTCAGTGGGAAAACCTGACAGGATGGTCTGGTTAATCATCTCTGCAGAGTTGGGGATAGTGGGAGGCTCTGAGGGACACAAACAGTATTACAGACAAGAACAACTGTATCTCATGATATTTTGGCATCTTCACCTATGCCCCTGACAAAGAAATACATGTATGTATAAATTACCATGGACACTCAGACGTATGTGCTGCTGAGCTTCACCCGCTGCGTTGGTGGACAGGCAGGTGTATTTCCCAGAATCCTCCAGTCTCGCCTCTGTGATTTTCAGCAACCTGCCTGCCGATTCCAGCTGACACAAGACATGAACACACACTGATGATTTCATGTTACAAAGTGGACATAAACACATGTGTTCTACATGGTACGGACACCGAATTACAAAAAGTCTTAAATTACTAAAAGTAAAAATAACTTCATGAATAAGGAAACGTGCAGCAGCCATTTTCTTCTCACCCTTATGTTTTTGTTGAATTATTAAGAGAAAAAAATGGTGGTAATAGCTTCACAGGATTCAAAAAAAGTCTGAGATACTCTGCTGCAAAAATAAAGGTCATTTACTACCTATAGGGACACCAAAACCAACACATTAATGACTATGACGACAATCGGAAACGTATTGTGTCTAGAGGTTGATGATGCACAAAGGGGTTGAGTTTTTTAGGGATGTCGAGAGAAGCAAAAAAGTGAAAGAATTTCAAGGCTAAAGAATCTATTTCAAGAGTTGTTGTGGCCGAGTGGTTAAGGCGATGGACTTGAAATCCATTGGGGTCTCCCTGCGTAGGTTCGAATCCTGCCAACAACGGAATGTTTTCTGCAGTGACCTGGTGGCACATCCAGGGTGTATCCCATCATCTGTTGGTGGCTGGGACAGGTTTCAGAACATTGAGGACAAGTACTACCTTCACTTGCTAGTGAAGCTAGTTAATACTAGTTATGAACTCCCAAATTGTACATGAATGCCCCCTCATGTTGTATTTTCACACTGCAGGCAAAAGTGACCCATATGTGCTTTTTTTTATGTCAATATGAACTGCACACATCTAATTTTTCACATCAGACCCAGGCCACTTTCATATGCAGCCATAAATCCAGATACATATCTGATGTTCTGGTTCCTATGTGAAATACATGGTTTAGATAACATGGCATATAAAAGTAACTTTCTTAAGTTGTCGTGGCCGAGTGGTTAAGGCGATGGACTAGAAATCCATTGGGATCTCCCCGCACAGGTTTGAATCCTGCCAACAACGGGTATCCCTTTATTATGAACAGATGGCTGAATGCTGTAAGTTAACTATGACATCCTTATGTAGCCTGAAGTCCCATCAGCAGGTCAGTGAGATCATGCAATAATGAATAAATCAATAACCTTTAGATGCTCCTTTGTGGTATCGACAGGTCGGCCATCTTTAAGCCAAGTGATGCTGGGAGGAGGTATTCCACTTGAAATGCACTCCAGAGTGATAGGCTTATGGAGAATCACTGAGCGTTCAGCAGGTCCAGTCGTACGGATGGATGGAGGAACTAGAGGTAAATGAAAGAACAGACTTATTATCATTGAAACAGAAACCGTCAAAAAGAAATTTCAACAAGGAAGGGAGGAGTATTTACCAAAAAGAGACGGTTCCCTTTGGTTTGCATTTAAAGCATATGATTATTATAAGTAAAATTAAGATGATACATTTTACATCAAAGCATACAACAGTTAAATATTTTACCATGGACTACCACATTGAAGTCCCTCTCATGGTCTCCTGCTTCATTAGTTGCGACACACTGAAACCGAGCTGTGTCAGAGACCTGAGCACGGGAAACAATCAGCCGTCGGCCGCTGGATACAACCCTCAAACCCTCACCCTGTCTGACGGGCTTTCCATCTTTGTACCACCTAGAAAAAAACATACTGTAAGACTAAGTTTGTGTGCTTTTATGTAGAATATGTGAAAGACAAAGGAGTCTTACGTGAGGACAGGTGTGGGTGTCCCTGTGGCTTGACATTCAAGCTCCAGAGGGGTGTTGATTATCACTGTGCTGTCTGTCACGTCATCTCCACCATCAATGAAAGGAGGCACTAGTAAAAAAGAAAAAAATGTATAAAGTGAAAAATTAAAGCCTTATATTAAACTCCCGTGAACAAGATCATTATGGACAAGTGCTATTTTTACACTGAACTCTCTCAGCTTCAAAATGTAAGTTCCCCAGTGGACAGGTGTGTGTTTCCCATGTGGAATGTGCACATGGTGTAGATAGGTCAGCAAAAGTCAGCAGCATCAGCTCAAATTTCATGAGTTGTCGTGGCCGAGTGGTTAAGGCGATGGACTAGAAATCCATTGGGGTCTCCCCGCGCAGGTTCGAATCCTGCCGACAACGGGGCAATGTTTTCAAGTGGTCTGCATCTGATGTGACGAAATTGCATTCTTCAGAAGAAAACAGATTTTGGTCAAAAATGAGTAACACACTCAAATTCATGTCACATTTCATTGGACTTTTACATCATTCAAATGTGACAGATGTACCAATTCTGCGCCGAAGGAAGCAAAACCAGACAACATACTGTTTACTTCTGTAAACACAGTGCTGCATCTGATGCCACTTCAGGACTGTAGACTGTTCACACATGAGTGTGATGGCATCGGATTTACATTATAATGTGAACAACTATGCAAAAAAAATCTGATTTCATCGAAAAAATCTGAATTCAGCATTAAAACCTGCAGTGTGAACGAGGACTAAGTGGCTCAGAGAATGAATGACTTCTCTCTGGACAATTGTCTTTTTTTCTTGTGAAATGTAAACATGATTTAGCTAGCGCAGCAGTGTGAACTCATGTCTCATGAGTTGTCGTGGCCGAGTGGTTAAGGCGATGGACTAGAAATCCATTGGGGTCTCCCCGCGCAGGTTCGAATCCTGCCGACAACGGGGTAGTGTTTTCTGCAGTGAACTGGCAACACATCCAGGGTTTATTCAGACTGAAATCACATTGCAAAACAACAGATCTGTATGCTATTTTGGACCACAATGAAAGTGGCCTGGATCTTTTGAGAAGAAATTGAATTTCTCAAACAGTCATAAAAACTGGATATGGGTCACATGACTAAAAAAAACTATGATTTAGGCCACTTTTGCCTTCAGCGTGAATGAAACCTTAGTCCTAGAGAGGGTCATGTCGCATTTCATTGGACTTTTACATCATTCAAATGGGACAGACGTCACAATTCTGTGCTGAAGGAGACAAAACCAGGCAAGATACTGTTTACTTCTGTAAACAGTGTGCTGCATGTGATGCCACTTCAGGACTGTAGACTGTTCACACATGAGTGTGATGGCATCACATTTACATTATAATGTGAACAACCATGCAAAACAAAATCAGATTTCATCAAAAAATCTGAATTCAGCATTAAAACCTGTAGTGTGAACGAGGACTAAGTGGCTCAGAGAATGAATGGCTTCTCTAGGGACAATTGTCTCTTTCCCTTGTGAAATGT